>BLKR01005894.1:0-70053 GCA_011170035.1 Teleogryllus occipitalis
GTAAAAGTATTACTGCCATGTAAAATAATAATTGAATAAAAAAGTAATATAAGTAATTTTGACGTTTTAGATTCGTACGTGGCCTGCAGTGTGCATTGAAACATCTTTGTTTCTCAATGACTTTTTGTGCCTTCAATTGCCATAGCAATAATATCAATGAAGATTATTTAGAGTGAACATTTTTCAAGGGGAGGGGGAGAGAAAACCCGTTCAGCGATCACGTGGTGGTTGGAGAGCCTCGAAATAGTGGGCGAGAACGAATAAGGATGAATACGAAAATGAAGTTCAGGCATCAGACGAGAGATGGATTCAGGCTGGTGAACACAAAGATTCTGGGAGACACAGAGAATAAAGATTCTGGGAGTTACAAATTCAAGCAGATATTGATTGAAATCCACTGTGCTAACTATTGTAATCACGAGCAGGACCGTCTCCAATTCCGTGTGACGGCCGTAAGCATACAAGAGGTACTCGAGATACGTGTAAGTCTAAAAGACATTGTGGAGCTTTGCCTTCGACATTCATCATTCAAGCCTAGCTTCTGCTGGCAAACCTGGACATCGAGGACGACATTTCCGCATGGCGAACTTGTCGTTCATCAATTGCTGCGGAAAATGAACCCGTGAGGCTGACCGTCACGAGCCATCGAGGTGGATCTCAAACTGCTCCGTGAGCCGCGACTCGTGGAATTGCCGAAGAGTCATGTCAATGTTAAGATAATGTGCAGACTCAATTTTATAAGCCGCAGCCAATTAATAATGAACTTTTAAATTACAATGACAGTCGACCATAATTAGCCGATAATGTGTACATTTAGAATTACAAAAAGCTATGTAAATGCATGTATTTCGTAAGATTGTCTTTTTTGTTGATAAACAAAATTTTTTGTTGATAAACAATCGTCACTTGAACATCATGTGCGTGACTTTTATTTATTTATTTATTTATTTATTTATTTATTTATTTATTTATTTATTTATTTATTTATTTATTTATTTATTTATTTATTTATTTATTTATTTATTTATTTATTTATTTATTTATTTATTTATTTATTTATTTATTTATTTATTTATTTATTTATTTATACGTCAAAAACAGTTAAAAGGTGTGTGACGTGCTATGAGGAGAAGTGAATTCTATGTACGTTTTCAAAATTCTGTGATCCCTTCCTAAGCCATATACTACTTGAATTTTGAATACAGAAAGAAATGAGAGTTTTTTTTTGCAAGAATTGGTAAGAAAATATTCGCTCCGATGTAATAAAATATATTTTCAAGGGTAAATCAGCAATAAATGTGGGTTCTTATCCCTCATGATGTCCTTCGTCAATTAATAATACTTCCTGTAGCGACAACATGGAGAACGATAATTTGAACATTTATATTTCCCACTGAATTCTAGAAGACGTGCACAGATAATGAAGTGACATTTATGTCCAGAAGCAAAACAAGGGGCCATCTCACCATTTGCTCAAAGGATCAGGGAAACTAGACAAAAAACCTGATCGAGATGGGGGTCATTGACCCAGAAGCTGCGGCACAGTACTTTTTTTTTTGTTTATTAAAGTCGCATCAACAACTGAGGTTATTAGCGGCTACTTTAAATACAACTTTACAATATTAATATAGCAATTTAACAGAATATTACACTAAATATACACTAAATATATACAAATTTGTGGAGACAGACATTATATGTATTTTCAATGTTACAATGTTAGTTACCAGTATCTATGCTAGTACAATTAGATTTCTTTAAGAAAATAGCTGTCTTTACAGAATTATATTATTTTATTTTGGAATTCGTTGGATGATAGGATTAATTCGGAGTTCGGCTCATCTTCTAGGTATCTCTCTCTGCTGTGCTGAAACATAGGGCATTGAGTTAAGATATGTTGAAATTTATTTATTTATTTATTTATTTATTTATTTATTTATTTATTTATTTATTTATTTATTTATTTATTTATTTATTTATTTATTTATTTATTTATTTATTTATTTATTTATTTATTTATTTATACGTCAAAAACAGTTAAAAGGTGTGTGACGTGCTATGAGGAGAAGTGAATTCTATGTACGTTTTCAAAATTCTGTGATCCCTTCCTAAGCCATATACTACTTGAATTTTGAATACAGAAAGAAATGAGAGTTTTTTTTTGCAAGAATTGGTAAGAAAATATTCGCTCCGATGTAATAAAATATATTTTCAAGGGTAAATCAGCAATAAATGTGGGTTCTTATCCCTCATGATGTCCTTCGTCAATTAATAATACTTCCTGTAGCGACAACATGGAGAACGATAATTTGAACATTTATATTTCCCACTGAATTCTAGAAGACGTGCACAGATAATGAAGTGACATTTATGTCCAGAAGCAAAACAAGGGGCCATCTCACCATTTGCTCAAAGGATCAGGGAAACTAGACAAAAAACCTGATCGAGATGGGGGTCATTGACCCAGAAGCTGCGGCACAGTACTTGTTACATGTTTATAATTATAGTCCAAATGGTAAATAATACATAATTAATAAACTAGATGTTTGCAACATACCGCGACTCAGAACCATCTAACCTTCCTGTGATCTCTAGGGCCTGCATTATTTTGGGCGAAGCCAACATCATACTACGCGTCCAACTCACTCCCTGTGTACTTGGTCTCTGTTCTATTTTATAAATGTTCATGTATGACTCCCGCACATTACATAAAATTGGCAGCTCAACGTGATTGACGGACAGACTATTACAATGGATGGCAGTTTAAGTTTTTTTTCAGATTTTCGATGAACTTTTTCTTGCTCAATAAAAATCCACCATCTCTCTTCAACCCTAATTTCGACCTCTTTCCTTTCATCCGCAACCTCTTCTGAGTACCATCTCCTTATATTAAATAAATAAACAGAATCACTATTGATATGTGTTATGTAGACAAAAAGTCATATAACTACATTTTTATCGCGATAACTGTTTCAATTTCCCTCATTTTGAAAAATTTTCAATTGTGTTTCCCTCTAATTTTGAAACATTAGCATCAGGAAAAAGTTTAAATATCAATTTTGAAAGAATTTTTTTTTGTATTTTGTTAGTTGTTTTTTTAGCTAAACCCAACAGTTTCCGACATACTTACAAACCACTGAAGAAATTGGCCTTTAAATCCTACGCCACCTGTTAGCTCACTCCCATCCACAGTGATTTTTAATATGTTGTTTACCATGCCATTTTCAACTCTTTAAACATTTTTTCTATAGCATGATTATTTTTGATCTATTTGTTCCTGAATTTTTAATGAAAACCTGTGGGAAGGTTGATCTTGCTTTTCTCCCGGAATACCTCGATGAAAAGAAAACTATTCTCGAATACTTTCATTGTTACAGAATACTGTAAAAATACTCTTCTAAATACAAAGGGTCTAAGAAATAAAGTGTATCTTCAGAATGTTAAAACAAATAGTTTTTTGACGTAGAATAATGTCTAGTATTATAGGTACTGGGCTAATCAATATAGGAAGTGAAATTATTTACGTCAGTCCAAATGGGAACAACGAAAAGTTGTGAGGGAAAACCGCTCTGTGTTCGTGTGTACAATGGTTGACGGACAGTTCTATAGCATTTAAATGCGTCCCTGAGTAGTTCAGCGTAATTATTGTCGAAGATAAGATTCGACTTGCATAATGGATGCAAAAAATGCGCTCACCAACGTACCGATATACTTCGATGAGATCTCTAATTAATATGTTAGTTCTACAATAATAATTATACCTCTTAAAAGATGTATACTCAGCCTAATAGTCGATGTTTGCTTTGAGACACTTTTTCTAAATTCTGATGTGTGCAAACGAAAGAAAATTGAATGAAATCCATTGTCGTTCATATCCTATATGTATAGCTCAGTGAGATATAATCAAAAGATCAATTTTGTGTTTTTCCATTTGACCTCGCTATAATATTCTCTGAGCAACACTCCATTCAGTACTATAAATAGGTTTTTCATTTTCTAATTATATAGCAGTTTCACACCCGACTGATTGTCTAGGCCCTCCATTGATTTGTATGTGATCGTCAATCTTAAATGCATATCAAAACTGCAGGAGTGTGGCTTCTGTGTTTCTCTCGCCCGAGTATATCTCATCTGAGCCCTTCATATATTATATCTTTTATCGGTCACATGCGTCTTTAAACCCTGTTAACCTGCAACCCTGCAGATTTGTTAAGTACAATTGTAAGCTTCGTTAAGCTATGTTATGTTAAGAAATTTAACAGCCTTAGCAACGTAAACAACCATCGATTCATCGCATGTCAAAGGTTTGTTCAGAAAGAAAACGTGGAGATGTAAAAAATAAATCAGATTCAAACAATTCAGAAATAATTCACATTGGTTTGGGGATAATTATTATTATTAATTGTAATATTGTTAATATTACAATTAGAAAAATGTATTTGAGGTACATTAACCTCATTTTTCTCACATTCCACCAAATGAAACTCTACTCCGGTAACCGTATTTACTGACGATGTGAAGGTGTCGCCACTGGAAGTCAACTCGCCAATTTCCTAACGGAACGTCGTTTCTTTAGGTATCTTTAGGTTCAGGAGAACTATTTTCATCCATCTTTCTCGAACTACGATGTACGAATATTGTTTATGTAGATATATCGCAAGCAACACCCCACAATGTCGTACTAACGAACTGCAGCAACAGAATTCATGTGTTTATTATCGCAGTAATGTAAATTTTCGCATAATCCGTGAGATTTTCTGGAGACCGATAAAATGCTGAACATGCCACAAAATGTTATAGTGTTATTACTACCTCGTCCAAATTAAAAATCTCGGCTTCGCTTCGATTTTTAACTTTTGACCTCGGCAGTAATAACACTCATAACATTACTAGGTATGTTAAAAACTATTGTAAAGAACCCTTATTTTCTTATACCCAATAATATTTTCTAAATTATTTTCTTATACCCAATAATATTTTCAAATGAAGTGTCATTAGAAAGAATTTCTCGAGATTATAACGCATATATAACGACAGCGAAAGCTCAGCAGAAACACTTGTGCCTCTGCAACTACGTTGACCAGAAGGATTCTCCAGTTCTAATCCCGACGGAACAGTTTTCGACACTAGATATACAGCTCTGTCGAATTCAGCCCCTGTCTGGAGGAGGATTCTATCAAGCGCCTGCTCTGATCATTTTTCCTAGTTTTTTTTATCAATGCCAGGATAATGTCGGAGCAGCATCCTAACAAACAGACCAAAGACTGTGCGGGTTTTTTCTTCCTTTTCCTTGTTCCTGTATCTACTCCTACACACACACTCACACACTCACACACACACACACACACACACACACACACTTGTACTTAAATGCTCTGCACTGGAGGCATTCACTACACTAACGCTGACTAGACAACAATTCTAGCAGCTGGTTGCTGTGATCAGTAGTTTTCTGAGATTTTCCCGATCAAGAAGTGGTATCAATAAACATAATCTACCGTACAAGTACCTAATATCAATAAATGTGCAGAGATTGCACTTGTTCCCAATAGTACGATACACACAGTTTTTAAAATGTTTATTGATGTTAAATAATTGAGTGGTTTCTTACAAGAACCAAACAAGTCCAAAATTTCATATTTTGAGATATTTTACCAAGATATTTCACCTACAACTGGCATTATCTGTAGGGACATTTCCTTTCGGCAAGTGCAAAACACCTTGGAAGGTATGAGGAGGGAATCATAAATTCATACAATGCGCGTATTCGCTGAGAAGTTTTTGGTGCCTCCTGAAAAATCTCGAATTTGGACTAGTTTGGTTCTTCTAAGAAACCCTTAATTAAATAAACATAAATAAAAAAAGTAGGTGAATGCCGGTGCAATTCCCTAACAAACGGCCCACGGACCGCGATCGATATTTTGTTGCTCAGCCTTGTCCATTATTTTCCCATTACTCACAGACATACTTACACTTACATGCACCACACTACCACACATGTCGGGAGACCAGTCGGGATCTTGGAGCTTGAGCTAGCAGGGGCAGAGCCTCGCCTGGGAAATATCTGGAGGAGGAAGCTCTCGCAAGGTGATCTTTAAGTCGGTGCTGGGTATAAAGTTCCAGACGGGGAGGATCACCGCCACCTTCCGGGATAAAATTTTCACAACAGAAAGAACTGAAATGGGTAACGCGCCTGGCCATAATTAATACTCAAAAATTTATATTATTTAATTACATTTAAGGCTTCCGTTTTATGAAAGCTGAATAGTTAGATCGTAATACGCAAGAATTTATATTATTTAATTGCATTAAAGACTTACGTTTTATGTGAGCTGGATAATTCGATCGTTCTCTCCCGCGCGTTCGACCAAGCATACATTGCAAACGGTACGTAATGTGTCCTTAAAACTTGGTTTTGAAAACCCCATGGGACCTACTGGCAATGTTACGTAGGTCTTTATCTACTGAAAGAGACCAGTTTCATTTTTGGGGGTGAGCTCTTCTGAAAACCCCCACTCCGGATCTGGGTAGTCAGAGACTTGCACAATATGCAATTTATTTTCATTTATTGCTTTATCATGGTTCACAGTTTTGATTTTAGGAGATGCTATTATACTAGTCTAAATCTGAATGAAATTTAATACCTTCTCTCTGTAATATTAATTATAGCTAACATTTTACAAACATTGAAAATAAACCTACAATAGAAATATGAAATACCCTTGAACATAAAAAAACACTATCTTCTGAGAGTGTTTTTCTGCTATTAAGCTAGACTCTTGTTACTTGTGGTAAACTGGGTTTTTGGTGTTTGCCAGCTTAAGCTTGCGCCGGTTCCTGCAATCACACGCTACTTGTTCGTACGCACACGAATGCTCTTTCAGACGTTTGTCTTATTTGTGTTCACCAGCTCATCCGAATGTTGTCCGGCGAGGTTCACGCACAGTTGTTCTATCAAATGGCATTGTGGGCAACCTCTTTGAGGTCGGCGTTTTTTTAAAATATATATTTATTGTTCAATTGATTGTTACATGGTTCAGTATAATTACTCTTTCACGTCTTTTCGACTGGCTTAGAGCTAACTTAATCTAAAACTAAATCTAATCTATCTCCTACTCAGGTGTAGGATGCTCATTGAGCACCTACGCTCAGTTTAAATCGGAAAAAATTTGCAAGAAGACATGTACCGGATGTCTATTACGGATTCGGGTCGGAAATCGTTGTAAGTGGCTCGGTTGTAATGGGCTATTTGATTTATGGAGGATATATTTGAATAGAAGTTGTTAGAGAGATAAGCAATGCGGTGCTTGATGGATGGTAGATGTAGTTCTCTATGGAGTTGATAATTAGAAATGAACCATGGGGCGTGAGTGGCTAATCTTAAATATTTGTTTTGTATTATTTGCATTTGATTGATGTTTGTCTGTGAAGCGTTCGTCCAAATGGGACAGGCGTACAGCATTAGAGGTCTGATGTTATTGTTTTGTATAGGGTTACGGCATTAAGGAGAGACTGCTTTTGTGATTTAGTAGTGGTTTTAGCTGAATTTTCGTTGCTATGTGGGATTTACAGGTTAATCTTGTATCAAAGTTGAGTCCAAAGTATTTAACAATTTGGTTGTATGGGTTCCAGGGGATTACGTTGTTATTAATTTGGAGTGGGGTGGAGGTGACGAATGTTCTGAGAGAGAATATTTTGGCTGTTGATTTTGATGGATTGTGAGATCGGCGGTGTACTCTGGGCGTTTCCTTCACGGCGGCGTCGCAAAGTGGTGCATTTTGGCGATTTCCTGGCCAAAACATCTGGGAGCTACAGTACGTTTTTGCCTTCATTCGATTTTTCGGCATCAAAGACCCGCAAAACACCGATTCTGACTACACCACGTGTTAGAGGATTGTTTTCTAAATTTAGCAACTGGACTTATTTACTTTTCCGTTACCAGGGCCCTGAAATAACAGTTCTATCGAAAATTTGCCGTCGTTTCGCACAGCATTATCTAACTTCCTCTCTACTCCGTAGCGAGAAAGTAAAAATAGGTTACCCAATCCTCCGTTAAGAAATATTGCAGTGTCATTAGAGATTTGTAAATACTATTGCTATTTCCTAAATCTATACGTTTCATTACTAAAGCTGGCAGAACCATAGAAGAAAACAAAGAAGGAGTAACCATATGGAAATTTAAAAACTACTAATAGGTTACTTCTTCTATGTCTCGAATTAAAAAACCTTTTCATTCTTGAAAAGGCTAGATACGATCTATTTTGATCGTATATCAAATTTGAACAGAACGCTCTAAAACAGAACTGTGTACAATAAGAAATAAAAAATACTGCGTATTAAAAAAAATAAGTTCTCCAAACAGAAACAAGGTCACTGTCTGGTGTTTTAAAATAATAGACCTAATGGTTTTTATTTTAGTGCCTATAATTTCATTTAACTTTTTTCAAGATAACTC
Source organism: Teleogryllus occipitalis (assembly GCA_011170035.1). NCBI lineage: Eukaryota > Metazoa > Arthropoda > Insecta > Orthoptera > Gryllidae > Teleogryllus > Teleogryllus occipitalis. The sequence continues at coordinate 8,456 of BLKR01005894.1, forward strand.
GTGTACAGGGAGACTTTTAGAGGGCTTTGCTAGCCTTATGTAAGATAATTAAGCGTTTTGAAGAAAAATAATAGAAGACATTCGGGACTAGAGCACTTAATATACCTTTAATTTCCCGTAAGTTCTCGCATTTTTTTGACGTTTCTGCTAACTTAAGATGGCGCATTTCTTCAGCCCTGTTAGTTCTCATTTTTCACAACCCTCTGCTCTGCTGTTGCCTCTGCTCGCCTGTTCCTGCTCTGGATTTCTATCCAGTTGGTAAACAGATGTACATCATTTCTAGTTTTTGCTGAAAGTACTTTTAAAATTATCTGTGCACTCATGCTTGCTTTGTAAGGAAATCGTTTTGTAAGGAAATTAGTTTGCAGATAGTCAGGTTGTAGGCACTTTAGCGTCTCGTATTATCAGTGGAATGTAGTATTTTAGCTGATATTTACTATCAAATCTCTTAACCCAGACGTCATAGCTAAAAATAAAAAAACTTTTAAGGTTCTTATGGTACTTTCTTGCAAATCTTTTTATCTATCCGAGAAATGGAAAATTAATAGTCTACGCTTAGACTTCTGGTTACATTTAACGTTGTTAAAATGCATGAATTGTTTATAGTGTTTTCCTGGAATAACGAGAAAATGCATATAATATCATCCACCAGATATGAATGGCTGGGCTAAACTATTCATCCCTCGGGGTAATCATTATTTTCAGACGGACTATGTATACAACGGTGGTAACTAAATACCATTACAAACTTTAAGTTTCAGAAGTTAAGGTGAGATTCTCCCTATGTTACCCACGTTAAATTCTAAATATTGATAACCCATTATTTTATAAACTATTGATGATACCGATTTTAACTTTTTACTGTACGTTGTGTGTACTATCAGTTGTTATTGTGATCTACATTGAAAAGAATTGCTTGCGAGGAAGCTGATATTTTTTTTTCTCGAACCTCCATTTTTCTCAATTTAAAGACAAATTAATTTATAAAATTGAAATAAATAATGCTAACTTAGTAAATGTAGATCTACAGCTTCATGTTGTCTAGTAGAGTAATTTGTAAAGGAAACAATAAAATAGATTTAATACTTTATTAAAAAACGGGACATTCTTAACGAAAAACTGTGTTTTGAGATAAACGCTTCTAAAGTTTTTACTAGGAATTACTCATCATACTTGATGACTTAAAAAAACTTGCTCCATATTGTGAGTTATGTTCTTTATTGTTGATATCGAGAAGTTATTTTCTCTTCTTTTTCTGGTTTTTTTTTTTTTTGTCAATTTCTCAGCTGATATCTCTGCTTGGATCATTGATCATCAGCTTGACTGGATCATTTCTGGAGTTCAGATTTTCATTACTAAACGTACTTTCTGTATTACACAAATCGTTAACCTCAACATTCCTCACGGTTGAATATATTTATTTTGATCAGAAGTTTTTTAAAAATATTTTTCGTGTTTTTTCATTTGAGCCGAAGTAGTTGACATTTCTTTCACACACTAGGCTATCCCACCGATTACCCCAAAAGAGAGAAAATAACACCTAACTTTAAAAAATCAGAACAACACACGCACAGGATAACCGAATATGAAACTGAAAAAACCACAGCCTTCGGGAGTCAATAGTTTTAGAACTATTTCTGTTTATGTGGAACCATGGAACTTCTGAAATGTCAGCCTGTCTGTGCCGATGAACATTCAAAATGCAATAAAATAAACAAAAAACAACAAGTTTCAATAAATAATATATCAAAATGTTCCGAAAAAGTTAGAAATTATTTTAAGTCGAAAAAACAAAATTCGATATTTGTCTCATCAATGGGTAGATTTCATGAAACAAATAGTCAAAAATCTAGAAACAATAGTGGAAAAATGTGCTGCACACCCGTGCATTTTGAAAACTCATAATTGAATAGTATTTATATTGTGCAAAGATCATTATGTAAATTAAACCAATAAATTTATTTCTAAGTTTAAATGTTAATATATTCCCAAGTTCGTTGAATTGTATGTAATACAACGATGCGTGACGTACTGAAACTTTTCCGCGTCATGTGAAATGCGGAATTTGGATATTGCTACGATTTGGAGGAAAAGAAACCACTTGGGTATTAATTATTTAAAAGGTTAAGTGGTACTAATGTGTACGGTACTAATGTAAATGGTACTAAAATGTATGGTACTAATGTGTACCCTGTGAACAGTGGTACGCTGGGCGGGTATCCGTAGTGCCACCGAACCCTCCTCTCGGTCAGTTCCACTGTCCCAGCTATTCTGAGTTAAGTAAAACCGAATAATTTTTGTTTGGCAATTTTAATATGAAAAGGAGCATTTATTTTCCCATCTTTTCCCCCAAGCAAAGCGTATGGGCTTGGTGATTGATAGAAGTGGAAATAATTAAAATGGGTCTGACGTGTGATCTTACTTTCTTCCACACTGTAGATTAAAAAAACCTCAATATTTTTACGGGTTTTTGCTATTTCTATTTAAATAATGTTTATAGTTCAATAATCAGGTATCATTTCTTCTTTTTGGAAAGTCAAAGTACAAAATTTTCAAAAATTTTTTTATTTTTCATGTATTCTGAAACACGTTTCACCCATCATCAGGTGAGATCAAAATTCATATAAATTCTTTTGCATCTGAAAATTAAAACAAATTTTGATGTTATAGTTTAGTATGAATGTATTAAGAATAAAATTGCTCAGTAATGAGAAATAATTTTGGAATAAACAAGTAAAAGAAAAATGTACATGTAGTAAGTATAAAAAATATAACTAAATGGAAGAGAACGTAACAAAACATTTTGAATTTGATGAAACAATAAAAAAATAAGAATAAAACCGCCGACCTGGATGGCCAAGGTGGCTAAGAGCGTGTACCGACTCAGCGCTTCGGTCCGAAGGGTCGCGGGATCGATTCCCGCGTTGGACATGGTTGTTTGTCCCTTGTCTTTCATATATGTGTTGCCGCGGAGGGCCTCACGTTCTGTTGACCATATTGTTCATCTTGTTCTGAGGAACCCGCAAGTGTGTTGGTGTCTAGTGTGATTGAATATGCGTCCCAACGGGACGTAAAGTGTAACCGGTTGTTGACTGGATAAAAGCCTTAGAACGAATAAAATCAAAATATTTTAAAATATGGAAAAAACGCGTATTCGTGCAATTTGTGCAAAATGAATTTTATGTTATGTTATTCACTATCTGGTAAGCATTTAACACTATCCGTTGAAAATATAAAGGAAAAGAATTAAAACTGTTTTTTGAGAAAATCTAGGTTTCTTTAAAATATTGCCCATTTTCACTCAAAATTGCGCTGAAGTCACAAATATTACAAACTAGAGGTACTACAGCAGAACATACCTTTTCGAATTATTGGAAACTTTACATAATATTAAAATATTCAAATTTCTGTCCTAACACCTCAGCTTAACTTAAAAAAGTCTACCAATTTTAAACGAAGTGACTGTGGTGCATATCTGCATTGATTTCGGTAGTCAGAAACGGCTGTTATTTCTTTCTTTTACAAATGAAACTAACATTAATATGTTACAGTATTTGCTACACATTACACAGAAAAATCAAGAATAATTTCACAAAAACTTGCTTTGATTACATCGGAGTGAGCTTTCAATTTTTGAATACCATAATCAGTGATCAACCCTTTTAAAAGTAAAATAAGTGCATTGTTATTTCCAAGTTAAATATATTACCTTCCTTCAATATTTGTTCTTTTAATAAGTATATTATTTACATCATACGATCATCACGACCGCCAAAATAACAAGTAGTAGCGCTAGAAAATGGTACAGACTTTCTCGTACTAGTTAGTTTCAAAATCTGTCTCCTCCAGGCTAGCGTTTCGGTACTGTCTCCTCCCTCTTCTCAGCTGCTACCTAATGGCATCTAAAAGTCTATTTTCCACATTTCCTCGGTTGTTCGGTCCCTAACAGCAAAACATCTTGTGGAACTACAACAGCACATATTTTGCGCATTATTTCTAAATTTCGAAATTTTCGACAAGTTAGAGAATTTAACGAAAATGATAACTGCTCCATTCTTTAAGCGTCCTTTGCTCTTTGCGAGAAAAAAAATTAAAATGAAAGTTTGGAATTGGTTTTGAGAAAAATAATTTAAATTGCCTTTACTTCGAACGAAAATGATGAGGTTTTTCAAAAACTTGTATTTATTTTATAAAATATCAAATGTTGTAAGTTGTCTTTTTTTCAAGCATGAATTACGCGAAACTGTACTTGACCAAACATGAACTGTTTTTAACAGATTACCATAAGAAAACGAGGCGGAAATTGTCCAGTATCCTTCGAAGGTCACATTTCATAATACATGTGCCAGAGTAACAGCTATATCTGCTACCTTGTCACTTAGGGATCCACTGAATAGTTTCTTAATAGAGATGTAACTTATCTAAAAAACGATATTTAGTTTACTGTTAATTTTAAAACTAATGCATGATTATTGAAATGTAGCGAAAATCTTATTTTCAATAGAAATAACATTGTTTTCTGTCACAGCTAACAAGAAAAAGAAATATTTATATTTCGGTTCAAAAAATTAAAAATTGACTAAGGTATGTTCTTCGTATGACTTAATCCAATTCTAATCTCTTTGGAAAACTTACCGTCAAGTTTGACACGATAATTTCCCAATTATTGTGTTCTACTGGATGATAACTCGGTTTGTGTGAAAATATCATGTGATAGTCACAGTTCGCAAACTTTGATATTTTATTAGAAACATGCATCGACCACTTAAATTAGGGGAAATACCTTTACTAATAACGGACTTTTAACTACAAACGATGTAAAATAACAATCGCAAAATATAGTTTCGCTATTCACTGCGAGCCGCTAGAGTTGTTCACTTACATGTCTCAAGCACTTACCCTTTAGCGGTTTCTCTGTAGGCAATTTAAATGCTGACGTAGGCATGAGACGCATGGCAGTATTTTGCTATACAATCAAAAGCACCACACAAACCCGTGTCAGTTATAAAACTATCTCAACTAATGGAGTTAAAATACAATCACTATGTAAGTAGTAAGCTGGGACGACAATTATACCATACTAATTATTTACATGCTTAATTATTCTTTTAATAATCCACACCTAAATCACACCTAATCCAATCTTATTCTCTGCAACTTGAACTTTAATGGCTACCATGTCCATACATTTGACTTGCCATTGTAACCATTCTGCCATGGTCACCTATTTCAATGAAACCCACCTGCCAAATCTTAAGCGAGCGAATACGAAATTTTCACATTTTCGTTAAAATTTACAAATATTTGGCAATGTTATAAAACAAAATATTTAAAGAACAATTGAAATAGCAGTATGATTTACTTTACGTTTTTGTACAATGTACATATTAATTTCTGTCTACCGCCACCGCGGTAGAGAGAAAGTTGTGTAATGGTGCGCGAAAAACGGCAAATTTTCGGCAGAAAATCTCTTATTCAAGGCCCTGGCAACGAAAAATAGAGTAATCCAGTTGCTAAATTTAGAAAAAAGTCTTCTAACACGTGGTGTTGCCAGAATCCTTGGTACCGAAAAATCGATTGACGGCAAAACGTCTGTACGTCCGTTTCTCAGTCTGTGAACAACGCTTGTGGCTAATCCGATTTTCGCAACAAAAAAATTCCTGGCTGATGTCGCGGTCCTTTGAATTTGAAACCGATATTTTAATTTTGGGGGTACTTTTTATGAATCCCCTGGGACATTTTCAAAAAAGTGGCTCCAACATTTTAGATTAAACTTTGCAATTGGATACTCTGAAGGATGTTTAAGAGAATGGTGCAGGTCTCATGTTGGTTGAAAACCCCGATTTTTCGAAAATTGAAAAAGATCAAAATGTTTTCGGTGTCTTCCTACGACTACAATTACGAAGATAAACTTTTTTCTTAATGAACTGAGTTCATGAAAAACAGATCTAAAAATAATGTCATGTTCAATTTTTTGAAAACGAGTATTTTGTGAAAAATTTTGTGTTAAACACAGGCAATTTTTATTTTCTTGAAACCATTTTTTTATACCGCAAAGCATTTTTTGATTAAATTGGAACCGTAGATATAGTAAAGGATGCTTAAGAGAATAGTGTAAGTCTTATGTTCGTTAAAATGCCTACTTGACGAACATTTTTAAAAAATTTTAAAAAATGTGCGGTCTTCCTACAACTACAGTGGTGAAGATACACTTTTTTCTTCATGAAATGTGTTTATCAAAAACTGATCTTCAAATAAGGTCATGTTGAATTTTTTGAAAATATGAGTTTTTTCGTGTAATTTGGCGACAAAATAATCGCCCGCTCCGAATTTACTGTGCTTCGTGAACGTAATTCCAGGCAGTTGGATGCTTCATAAGTTAGAATTTGTATATTATTTCATATTTCTTTGTTTCTTACATTTCACCTTTTATTACACATTAATCTTTTAGAAATTATTTAAAACCTATGAGCCATTTCACGTCAAATCGCAAAAAAGGCCAAAATTTGACCTTCACATTTTTAATTATCTATTTTTTCTATTTATTATATGGATCAAATAAGTTAACACGTGTATTTTTATTTTTTCTAACTTTATTATTTTCGGAAATATTGCATGATGAAATTGGCTAAAAATGACGTGCATCACTAACTTAAAAATATCTGAATACACTAATTTTTTTGAATACACTAATTACAGAAACTCTGTTCAAATTCCATTCAAAATTTAGAAACATGTTCAATTTTTGAGATTTTGCAAAATATTTAATTTTCTACATTTTCAATTTTTAAAAAAATTTCAAAATTCAATATTTTTGCAAACTCGATGAGCTAAAATTTAAAACAAATATTAATAAACGCACTAGAGTATTGTTGACAACTCCAGCAAAAATTCAAAGTGGGATCTTTGTAACTTTAAGAAATATTAATTTTTTTCCGAACCAGTGTGCAGTAGATTGCTGCAACAGACGCGTTTCTTGCGTTACTGGCGATGGGTTTCTTTGGATGAAGCAGTCATTTAAGTATTTCTTGAGGTGGGTACAACTTAACGATTGTGTTTGGTTTTTAAATGACGGATTCTTGACTCACGTTATAACTGATATTTTGAAATTTTCTGGTCCCTCATAACTCACTTCAAATATTTGTACTCGCTTTCCTTAGAATTCCTGAACTTTCAAAACAATGCACAATTCTAAAGCCTTGCCGAATTTACTTTCATAAGTGGACAAAATTCTATTTTCCTCATCCAACGTTTTAGCCATTTTTATCACGTGTTTGCTTGCTGCGAATTGTCGTTTAATTTTATTTCAAAAATTGCCAGAATTTGAATTTTCAATGTCTCGTGATCTGTTGAGTGAAAGAAATCAATAAGTTTCTTAATATCTTTCTTGTCTGATTTTTTAATTGACGGCAAAGGCTCTTTAGTGTGAAAAAAATTATCTGTGATAGCACTTTGTACTGTCCAAAATTTCTCATAAGGGGGTATCTCCTATTGCAATTAAACTTTTGTTTATCTTTTCTACATTCATTCATCAGACGCTGGAACTGTTTGAAGAGCTTAAAATGTCATTTCCCCGATTTCCACTGTTTTCACTATATTCAGTGGACTTTCTGCTACTTTCGTTAATGTCACAGGAGTTACTGATCTTGACGCTCTCTTCACTAACAAAAAGGATTTTTGGAAGCCGACTTCCTTTTTTCCGACATGAATCGCAAATTCGCCAATCTAATGACTCCCCTAAGTCAAGTTTCACTAATAAATCGTGGTTTACGGGACTTCGAGATTTTCTTTTCTTAAAATCGTGATCAGAAAGATTAAATTGATCTGTCGTATCTCATACGGTGATCGCCACATGTTGCAAAATGTACGCACGATTCACAGAACAAACTCTAGCACTCTTCTGGGCTCCACACATGCGGCATTCGCCGAGCAGCGAGCTAGTGCTCGCCCAATCCCGAGCAGCTGACGTGTTCGGCGAATGTTCGCTCCCTTTGATGTATCCAAAAGACCGACACGCGGTGGGTATGGCGAACTCCAAATGTTCGTCTCTCGGCAAATAGCAAGCCACTAGTCCACACTACTCGGGATTCGGCGAGCGGTTGCTCGGTAGCCACTTCTCGATAGCCAGTGTACTGAAAATACTGATTTTCATATTTCCCATGGAATTACTCAGGTAGGCTTCACTCTCTTTAATGTAATCATATTTCTTTCACATAATGTTGCTGAAAAATAGACTGAGGGGGAAGGGGAACGTTAGACTGAGTTGTATCTACGGAACCGTCTCTTGATAATTTTTTTGCTAGACCAAGTTGTCCAAGAAATACTTCAGTAACAAATCTGCAGGCATGCAGTTCGCATTATCAATGTATACATTAGTCAGTTCATTTCGAAGCTGCTCACTGTCAAAGAATGGATATTATTTTATGACGAAAGGGCCCGTTTCTGAAAGAAAGGACGCTTTGCGGTGTAAAACTGGTTTTCGTCAAGAAATTCAATAAAATTAAAGTTTTAAAAATCTTGAAATCGATATTCCATTTAAGTCACTACAGAATCAATGATTTTAAAAGAATCCATTTTGAGTCTCAAATAAGTTTTATTTATTTATTTATTTTACGTCAAAAAACAGCTCAAACTGCGTATGACTTGCTATGGGGAAAAATAAATTGTGTGCACATTTTCAAAATTCTGTGATCCCTACACTAAGTCACATACTACTTAAATTTAAAAACAACCCTCCCATGTAATAAAATCTATTTTAAAGGATAAATAAGCAATAAATTTTGGCTCTTATCCATGTTGTCCTTCGGAATAATACTTCCTGCCGCGACAACATGGAAACGATAATTTGAATAATTATCGTTTCCCACTGAATTCTAGAAGACGTGCACAGAAAATGAAGTTACATTTATGTCCAGAAGCAAAACAAGGGGCCATCTCAACATTTGCTCAATGGATCAGGGAAACTGGACGAAAAACCTGATCGAGATTGGGGTCATTGACCCGGAGGCTGTAGTACAATACGTGTTACAGGTTGTTTATACACATTTATACAGTCCAAATGGTAAATAGTGCATTATGTATCATTGTGAAAATTAATGTTACTTTTCTTGTGATGCTCAGTATAGTCTCTAATTGTATAGAAACAGTTATGCAGCAGAAACGATTTCACTTGGGATTTAAACTTTTCTATCGAATTTAATCGTTTAATGTCGTCTGGCAAAGTGTTGTAAAATCATGTACATGTATTGTATGTGAATTTTTTGTATTGATCTGTTGATACTGTCACCTGATGAATATGATTTCTACGTCGAGTGTTATAGTAATAGACATCGGCATTTTCTGAAAATATATTCCCGCCCTTAAGCAAGTCATTTTGACAAAAACAACTGATTCGTAAATAAACAGACAAGGTAATGGTAAAATTCCTAGATTAATGAAGAGAGGCTTACATGAATTACGTGGGTGGGATTTGGTTATTATTCGTACGATTCGTTTTTGTAATCTAAAAGTCTGAGAGCTATAAGATGTATTTCCCCAGAATATTATGCCATATCTCTGGCGGGAATGAACATTCGCGAAATATACACAACGAGCAGAATGAAGGCTGACTGAATTTGCAAGAATTCTGAACGCGTAGCATAATGAACTTAATTTTGTGTTCAATTCATTTAAATGGACGTTCCATTTAAGGTTTGTCTGAATTAAGAGACCTAAAAATTTTGTTGCCTTAACATCAGTCAATGGTACACCGTTCATTTTCATTGGAGCACAGAATTGTTTATTTGAAGTGGAAAACTGCATTAAAACCGTTTTCTTTTCGTTTACTATTAATTTGTTATTTCGGAACCAATTTGAAACATCTGATATTGTACTATTTACGGTTTCTTTATTGCAAAGGATGTTCGTGTCATCTGCAAAGAGAACCGTTCATCCGTTTCGAATCGTCGAGGGCATATCGTTTACGTAAAGTAGGAACAGAATAGGGCCTAAAATCGATCCTTGAGGAACTCCACGTGCAATGGGCAAAGAGTCGGAAAGGTGCGTACGTAATGTTCCATCATTCCAGTAAGGTATTTCAACTCTCTGAGATCGTTGTTTAAGGTACGAACATAACCAATCTAGAGCAATACCACGAATTCCATATGAAGGTAATTTGAAAGTAAAATGTCATGATCAATGACGTCAAAAGCTTTTGAGAGATCTAAAAATAATCCAATAGGTGCCTCGTTTTGATCCAATCATGAGGCGACATCTTTAAGAAAAGAAAATATAGCTGTTTCCGTTGATTTTGATTTTCTAAATCCATGTTGGCAATCTGAAAGCGCGTCGTGTTTACTGAGAAACGTTTCCATTCGTAAAAAGTCTCCGAAAATTCCGAACCTGAAAGTTCATTCTTGGTTATGTCGGCTTCAACGTACATTTCAATAGTCTTTTCGTATCAAACACGGCATTTTACTACTATTTCTACGGCATATCTCATGATTTCGCATTGTTGAGCGAAAACTGCATTTCGATATCTTGAACCGTTTGGAAGTGATGGGAGTGGCCCATAGTCGGTGGGTGATTGTCTAGAACACTGAATCTTTAGCTTCATTGTTTCGTAAAGAAAACACAAAGAAAAGTCACACAAACAACTCACTCTACTTAATTTGGGTATTCTAAGGCTCTTCAGCTACTACTCAGCTTCTACTACTCTTCAGCTTCGCCACTGGTCATTGTTGGGACATGATATTGCTGTATGAAAAGCAATTATAATTGTCAAATTTGTATTGATATATGCTTCAAAATATTTAGTTTTTTCTCCAAATGTTGTACGATTTGTTATGAGTTTTACAAAAAATGATGACTAAGATATGATAATTCGGAGAGAAATTGTGGTATAAATAGTATTACATAACTATTACTAAAGGCGAGAAAGTACATGATATTACTACCAGTAGTTTGTATTCTGTTTTTCATTTAAAAAACATTTGCAATTTTCAGTATTTTTTATTTTTCGAGCCCCAAATATCTTGGACGAAATCAACCTTTCCGTTTATGGGAGATAATTAAACTCTTTTCCATTATGGAGACTTCCGGGCAACAATTTCCGAACATTTTTGAAAATTTTGCCATTTTTAATTTCCGTATACTCAAACTCTTATGTATTTTTGAAGAACATCATTAGAGATGGCAGTTTGTTTGTTAAGAAACGCATTAAACAATGAAATATATCTATGATGTAAATTTTAACGACGTGAGAGATATTTAAAAAATACTTTTTAAAGTTTTTAAATTCTAAAACAAAACATCAAAATGTTGTTTGTGTCGTCTTATACAGTGCATTTAGTACTATTCGTATTACAAAAAGTTTAAAGAAAAAGTTGAAATACTTTTCGAGAAACTCTTGTTTTTAAAATTGCCTTTATTTAACACAAAATTACTAAAGAACTATTAATAGTTTGTTAAAATGTATACATACCCATTACATACTCTAATTTTTAAGAACAGATTATATTCAGAGGAAAAATCTGTCTTCAAATTTGTTACAGTAGAAAGAGACCGAAAATAGCTTCCAACTTTTGCAGTTTTCAAAAATCCAGGTTTTCAACGAAACTGCCATTTTTAAGCGTCTTTTGCGCCATCCAAGGACAAAGTTTAATCGAAATATTCGCAGCAATTTTTGTGAAAAATTTTAAAATGTCCTCGAGGTTTCATACAAAGTACCTTCAAAAATTAAAATATCTGTTTCAAATTCAAGAGACCGCGATATCATCCAGATAAATTGTATAATATCAACTTTGGTGAAAATTGTGTTTACGGTATAGCCGCTAGCGTTGTTCATAGACATACAGATGGACTTACTTAACAAATTTTTCGGTATCAAGGATCAACAATCCGGAAATTCTGGGTACAGAACGTGTTGGAGAAGGTAATTTACTACCTACAGGAACAGGAATTATTAACTTTTCCTGAATCAGGATCCGACAATACGAATTTCCTGCCCAAAAACACCGTTTTTTGCAGCAGCATTACACAACATTCTCGCATTCTTCCTACGTATTATATAGAAAGTAAAAGTACAATTAAATAATATTTACTTCATATTTCCTAGAAATTCGCGAATAGTCGAAAAAAGTAGGTATTTATGGGATTTGTGGCACCCGAAAACCTTTTAAATTCCATTCCTTTGTTCTTCTTTGTCAAATGTTCTTACATGAAAATATATTTTTACGCTAAGCCCTTGAAATTTTTCGATACAGCCTAATACGTATACGGAGTATATTAGGAGGGAGTGCGAGGGATCCAAAAGTTCCCATCTGACCTACTTCGCACACGTGCAGAATATTGTGAGCGGCAGCGATTTGAAGTTAAAGATTTAAGACACTAAAACTCTCAGTAGCATTCTTCTAGACACAGCGAAAAACAATTGTAAACATCATTTCGACTAAAGAGTATCATGCGGTGGTAATAGTTGTAGATTTGACAAAAGAAGGTTGTACGCCATTGCAAATAACGAAAGGCTTCTAAATGTATATACTGATACTTTTTTTATATTCCACTAGCTGACCCGGCGAACTCTGTTCCGCCTTAACAGCCGGTCCCATCTTTTTCTCGCGTCGCATTCACTGTGAGAAACTGTACTATCCTTGTTGCACTCGTGATAATAAAGCAATTGCAGATTTGTGTTCTCCTCTCAAACAAAGAAGAATTTTTAAAAAACGCTCTGATATTAAATAGTTAATTAAAAAATCTATTACTTAGCAGAGCGTTCTTTTTGTTGTTTTTTTTGTTGTTGTTTTTTTTGGGAATTGATTTTTGTTTGAGAGAAATACAAAGCTGTAATCATAGGGAACGGCTGTTAAAGGCAATAAATAAGCAGATTTTGGAATTTATTAAGTTAAATTGTTTATTAGAAAATACAAATAAAAAAATTAAGTATATTTATCATTCATTATTGTTCCTGTATTTTGGTGCATAGGTTGCACTCTTCAGTTAAGTACCAGAAACACCCACCAGCACAGAAAACGTAGGCGAAAAGGCGCGAAAACATACGAAAACGCGTGAAAACCTGCGAAAACGCATGAAAACGTGTGAAAACCTTCGAAAAGGTGCGAAAACCCGCGAAATCACGCGAAAACGTGCGAAATCACGCAAAAACATGCGAAATCACGCGAAAACGTGCGAAAACGTGCAAAAACGTGCGTTCTCACACAGGAATGCTGTCGAACGGGACAAACAGTATCCTATGTCCGTCTCCTGGTTCTAAGCTTCCTGCTCACCAATTTTCAGCCTAATCGGTACAGCCGTTCTTGAGTTATAAATAGTGTAACTAACACGACTTTCTTTTATATATATATATATACTAGCTGACCCGGCGAACTCTGTTCCGCCTTAACAGTCGGTCCCATCTTTTTTTCGCGTCGCACTCACTGTGAGAAACTGTACTATCCTTGTTGCATTGCGTATCTGCAAAAACGTGCGTTCTCACACAGGAACGTTGTCGAACGGGATAAACAGTATCCTCCGCCTCCTGGCTCTAAGCTTCCTGCTCACCAAATCGGTACAGCCGTTCTTGAGTTATAAATTGTGTAACTAACACGACTATATATAGATATAACGGCGAACGAAAGGCGGCTATCATTATCGCCTTCTGTTATCAGTGCGGCGTTACAACAATGGGTTTTAACAGGCAACAATGACCGCTAACATGCGAAATCACGCGAAAACGTGCGAAAATGAGCAAAAACGTGCGTTCTCACGCAGGAACGCTGTCGAACGGGATAAACAGTATCCTATGTCCGTCTCCTGGCTCTAAGCTTCCTGCTCACCAATTTTCAGCCAAATCAGTACAGCCGTTCTTGAGTTATAAATAGTGTAACTAACACGACTTTCTTATATATATATATATATATATATATATATATATATATATATATATATATATATATATAGATTGTGAAACATTGGGCCAAACCAATTAATCTTGGGACCGGCAAAAGTGGCTCAGAACATCAACCGATGTCTCTGCAGTGCTTCTGACTGGGAGGTCCTAGGGTTCGAGTTCTGATAATGTCAGGATTTTCAGGACTCACTAGACAGGTAGGTCTAATTCAGCCGCTGTTTGGAGGATAATTTTAGCGACGGGCTGCTTTAAACGGTAATTTTCCGTGTATTCTCCGATCAACACCAGGCGATTGTCTGAGCAGTACCCCTAACAACTGGCCACGAACGGCGCGGGCACACAATTTCATTGACTATACTATCACACTTCGAACCTGTCTCTGACCAATGAGGAGATTAGAACTTGCTCTGGCGATGCCACGCTGTTGGAAGGTACCTGGTTGGGGAAAATTCTCTCAAACCGATGTAGGCTGGCGCCGGATCTCACCCTTCAGCGGCAGATCACCACCACCACCACCTCCCGCGATAAAACATACACTATACTTCCGGGAATAAGTCCTTAGCAGTTGACGCGCCCGGAATCACTAATCAATTAAATAATCAATCAATTAAGCACCATTTTTGTTCATGCAGGTCAGTAATTCATATTGCTATAGAGATATTCCTATAAGAAGGGACCGATTTGACAGCTACTGTTTGGCCACTGCTGGCAATATAACTGCAAGTTACGTCCATGCAATCATTTTGTCCGTGCTTTCGTTTACAGTTGTCTAATTTGTAAATGGCTTCATCACTCTCTTTAATGTCACCGCCCTGCATGACGTTCACTTGTTTCCCGGCGTGTCAAAGTGGTCCCTTCTTAGAGTAACTCCTCTATGTTCGAGAGAGGACCCTCTAGTCTGCAATGTCCTTTGGTCGACATTGGCAGAAACATCGAAGCGTCACTGGCCCAAAGCAGGTGGCAACGGCAGCGAGGTGCCGCGTCGCGCCGCGTCGCGCCGCGCTCGGGGGCACGCTAGTTGGCGCCTCGCCAGCGTCGGACAGCGGACGTCCCAGGACGCGGACGGACGACGGGCAAGGAAACGAAGGCGAAGGCGTTATCCTTCGGGCGTCGGCCAATGGGAGGGCGCGTCGCAGCCGCGCCCCTCGAGCGTCCTCCCGGCAACGCTCCGCAGCGACGCGTGCGGGGCGGGGGAGGAGGGAGGGCGATTTAAAATGTCGCGTATCGCGCTCGGCGCCCGAGGTATCGTGTTCACTGTCGTCGCTCTCGTTCTCGTCGCTGCACCTGTCCCGTGCCATCGGCCTTAGCATGGTAAGTGCTAATTTATTTCATTTATTAGGATAATGGATCACGGGATCGGTCAATTAATGAATTACATTAGTTTGCCAACGTAATTCAATAATGTAATTCATTAATTGACCGATCCCGTGATCCATTATCCTACTACTTATTAACGGTCGTGATTTCTACAATGGTCTATTTCATTTATTTTAGTTGATTGTTCTAAAGATAATCCAATAATGTTACCATTTTTTATGTTCAACCTTCCCAAAATAATTAAAAATATTTTATCTTCCCAATTTACTATAGGCTTTTAAATATATCCTTTTACATTTATATTTATTTATTTATTTATTTATTTATTTATTTATTTATTTATTTACGTCAAAAAACAGTTAAAAACTGCGTATGACGGGCTATGGGGAAAAGTGAATTGTGTGCACATTTTCAAAATTCTGTGATCCCTACACTAAATCATATACTACTTAAGTTTTGAATTTTGAAAGGGAGAAAAACAAAAACAAAAAAAAACTCCCATGTAACAAAATCGATTTTCAAGGATAAATAAGCAATAAATTTTGAATTTTGAAAGGGAGAAAAAAAACAAAAAAACTCCCATGTAATAAAATCGATTTTCAAGGATAAATAAGCAATAAATTTTGAATTTTGAAAGGGAGAAAAAAAAAACAAAAAAACTCCCATGTAATATATATTTACTATATCCTTTTACTACACCCATTTAAATTCTTTTTTTTTTTAATTTCATGGACAGTTTCACCAAGAGCGTTTTGAATTCTTCCCTTTATTCCTTTCATCCTGTGAAAATTACCGAGTACAATATTAGGCGACTACAGTTTTTTCGTTCTCCGTGTGTTTCAAAATAACGGTGCAGCAAACTTTTTTATTGAGGTTCTTTTTTCAAGTTTGTTTTTATTTTTAAGATTTCTTACCCCCAAAACTCCCAAAAACACACCTCTTACACCATACATCTCTGCTTTTTGCAAAACTCTCACTGGCTCGTTTTTGTAAATGACATCTAAGAGACCTTGGACTAATTAAAATTAATATACTTTGAAATATCCAAAGTGAGTTACGATTTATGATAATGAATGAGTTAGAAAAAGTTTTTAGAGCATACATCGTTTTTATTTATTGATTTGTTTTTTCGTCAAAAACAGTTAAAACTGTGTATGATGTGCTATGGGGAGAAGTGAATTCTGTGCGTTTTCAAAATTCTGTGATCCCGACACAGTCATATACTACTTGAATTTTAAATTAATTAAAAAAAAGCACCCATGTAATAAAATCTATTTCCAATGATAAATAAGCAATAAATTTTGGGCTCTTATCCATGATGTCCTTCGTCAAGGAATAATACTTCCTGTCGCGACAACACGGATACGATAATTTTTGTTTATTTAACGTTTGTGTGATGTTAATAACGTTTGTTTAGTGAGTTTTTAAGATATGCGAAGTTTACGTCTCGAACACAAATATTTAAGTGCACAGCAATAAAGATAGCTCCAGTTAGACGTAAAACTGGTTGAATAGTTCGAGCTGAAAACACTCCAGCTTCCAGTTGTCTTGGAGATTACAATCGATTCCTGTTCCGGTTAATTTGATTGAAAAACCTTGAAAGAAATTTTGATACCCTTGAAATTTATACGTAAAACAATGAAAAAAGTGCTTAATTGGAATTGTTTAGAGTTACAGTAGAATTACTGGAAGCAGTGTTCTGATAAAGGGAAGGATTTTCTTGGTTTCAAATAAAATAATGTACACGAGATTAAAGGAAAGTAGAAAGTTTTTGAAATAAGATTCCAAAATTTAATTCTTCAGAGAAGAGCGTGATCGTCGGAGATACGATAAAGTTTCATTTAATGCAAACGATAGTAATTATACCATTTATCTCGCAAAACGGATAGGTAGACAACCAGAACCACAAAAACAAATTAAAACAAGAAATGGAAAGACGTTGCATATTATCTTTAAGTGGCGCCAGGGTGGCTTAATGCCAGTAGACTAAATATGTGCTTGGGAACTCTAAAGGAAGTGTCCCCGAAATTATTTTTAAACAAAATTTTATATTACTTGATATAACTGTAAAAATATTTTTTAAATTGCAGTGATAGTTTATTTTCATTATCATTTCGCCTGCTTGTGTTTCATATTTCAATATTATTACAAGTTTCATAGTTTGGTCATGCTCAAAGCCCCGTGTGATATTAATACGGCCATAGGCGACCCTGCTAACGACGCGCAGTCTTTCACTACTGGGAGCCAAACGAGATGCTCTCTTGAGTCCTCTCTGCTTATACTCGTGATACATCTCTTGGAATGGACACATGGAAAAATTTGTCTGCCACTACTTTTTAAATAAAATGCTTGCATTTCTTGAAGCTTTTAATTTCGCCTTCTAGTAGTAAAGCACAGAAAGTCTTAAGGAAAATGTGCGCCTCTGAACCTTGAAGTTTATTGGTATACAATGGTGTGGAAGCAGATCATAGATCGCGCTTCAAGGAAAAATGGGTTTTGCGTCATCGCGAGTGACCAGTGGCAATACTGTGGCATTCTTGACGTTTGTGTATTCGGCCCCGGAGGTCTGTGACGTCAGGTTTAGGTATTAATGGTATTTTGTTGAATATCGCAATTTTGCGATAAGTACATCGCTCGTAAATTTATGGTCAGTTAATTTTGTAGCAGAATGCTGTAGTACTTCACGAAGGAGAAGGAAAGTGTTTTTCGTTTTCTAATTTTAATTTTTATTATTGTTTCATTCATATTTGAAAACTTGCTAAGTTTAAATATAAAATCCACTCTGAATTGACATCTGTAACTCCGAGATAAGCCTTATATTTCTCCAATATTTTTTCTAGCTCAATTTATGTATAATGTATTTAATTTTTGCAAAATTGACAACCATTTGTCATTGCAATGCAACCATTTGTCATTGCAAGCGAACAATAATTGATTACACAATAATATTAACAATGAATTAACTATAGAAATTCATGATGAAGATTTGAGGAGGATAATGTACTGTGAGACATCGTATAGTATACATATTCTCTTTCTTTGAACCTGACAAGCACTGTGCGAGCAATATCTCATGAGGAGAACTATCACAGGCCAGTGATTCTAACATCAAAAAGTTGTCTAGGTTGCTAGCAGCGCTTGACACGTTTCATCGGTACGGAATCACATGTGACGCATTTGTGAAAGATTACTGTTAAAGGTAAAAAGTGGGCTACTTTTGTATTGCTCTTTATTATATAATTATATTTTTAGGAATTCAAAAAATTCTGGAAGGTAGCCCACCTATGTTACGCCTAGCACATACCTGTCTTTGGAGATCGCTTCTTCGAAAAGAATATGTCTTTGGTCCGGCATTGCCCATTTTATTTTGTCACACTTTGACACTGTTCAAAACTTTGAAAGGCCTTACAAGCCGAACGAAGATTAATGCATTTTAAACTAGTGGTGCTACATCAACGCACAGAACTTATCGTTCTGGTTAGTTTTCTTTAGTCAGCGCTATCTTTTCGGTTTTTCCTCATTCTCACATTTTTTCACAATTTCACGCCTTTTTTCACATTTTCTCGATTTTTCGATCTCTAATAGTAGCAATGAAATAGTGCTTTAAGAAAATCATGAAAGCGTAGTTCTACACGTTCATTGTTAAGGAAAAATTGGCACCTTTCTTGAGAAAATGTTTTGAGCGTTTCTGAAAATGTGTAATTTTGAACTAAATTTCTCTGAAGTTTTGAGTTTTCGAGAAACATAAGAAATAATTTGAAGCACTTGTACTTAAAAATGCAATAATGTAAATATTAACAACGAGAGAGGTATTTCATAAAAATTGCATTTGTGTAATTTTTAAAAAATCAAAGGAATACATAAAAATGGCATTTATTTACTGTTGTTCAATGTATTTTTATTTTTCGTCCAAAAAGTTAAAACAAAAAATTTAGAGCCGTTTTTGTTTTTAATATTTCCTATTTTTTACACATAATTGCGCGAATATTACTAATATTTTAAATACGTGGTGGAGATAAAGAATTGAACAGCCAAATATATATGATACAGATTTATTCATTCAACACAGATTCATATGTACACAGATTCATTCATTCATTCATTCAAACGCTTGCTCATTGACTGGCTCATTCATTCGCAATCACTCACTCTCACTTTCACTTTCTCCATCAGACACACACACGTTCTTTCTTCCCTTCTTTCTCTCCTATCCCCCTCTTCATTCTCTCTCTCTCTCTCTCTCTCTCTCTCTCTCTCTCTCTCTCTCTCTCTCACACACACACACACACACACACACACACACACACACACACACACACACACACACACACACCAAAAAACACACGCACGGATCATGCCAGTTCGCTCACTCTTGAATATTGTCCTATGCATTTCACTACCAACTTATTTTTTGTCCTTTCAGGAGAGCGTGGTGTAATTCATTCTCTAGATAATATTCATGAAGTACATTATTATGCAATCTAAAATGAAAAGATTGTGACCTTTTCTTTCCTTTCTTGTTTCAGACTACGTACACTGATAAGGGGCCAAAGGTATGTTTACTATAGTGTATTTCGTATTTATAGATACTATGCATAGAACTAGAAGCAACAGTTCAGAGAGCCCGATGTCGACTCGTCGATTTCACTTTAAGTTTTCATGTCAAGTGATACAATGAGTTTGGAGTGGCGCCTCTGGCGGATCTTTTCGTTGGTTGATTGTTTAGTGATTCCGAGCGCGTCAACAGCTTCGGTCATTCTTCCCGTGAGTGTAGTGCATTTTTTCCCTCGGGAGCTGACGGTGATCTTCCCCCGCTGGATGGCGAGATCCGGCGCCGACCTACCGTCGGCTACCGGGGTTTACTCCTAACCAGGACTCCCATCAGCGGGGCACCGCCACAGTCGGGACAAGCTCTAAGCTCCCGACTGCTCTCCCGGGATATGTGGTAGTGTAGTGCATCTTAGTGTGTGTGTATGTGTGTGTGTGTGTAAGGGTAGAGGATAGGACAAGGAAGAGGAAGGAAAGATTTATCGCGGTCCGTGGCCCGTTTGTTAGGGTACTGCTCCGACATTCGCCTAGGATATTTTCGTGTTAATATGTATTTGTGATTTGCAAGTTAATAATCAAATAAATTTTAAAAATATTACAGTTGCCGGTTCGCCGGATTTGGGGCATAGAAAGTTAGGATACATGAAAAATCTCAATTAAAAACTCGTTTAAATGTTTGTTTAATTAGAAAATTAGATTTAATAGCAATCATCCTAGTGCAACACATAAAAATTCAAGTGAATGCCGGAAAGAGTATTAGTGCCATTGGATTCTGCCCTGACCACCTGAGAGTGTAGTGACTTTTCACAAATACACTCATAGGTGTATTGAAACAATAGAAAAATGTGTTTTAGGATTATTCCAGAATACACTAGAGGAAGCTGGCTAAGATTTGTGCCCATCAGTTTGTATTTTCGAGAAGAATCATGTGAGTTATTGATGACCTTGTAAGTGACGTGAGTCATCCAAAATGCGTTTTAAATGGTTAAGAAAACAAGACACGGGAATTTTCCAGAATCGCTTTTGGACGAATTCGCAAAAAATGATCAATTTCTCAATAAATATTTAGTTTCAATGTTGAAACTAGAATCCGTTTTAGAAAAATTAACTTTTGCTGTTTTGAAATTCCAGAAATGTTAATGAAATTAGGACCTCTCTCCATATTATTTGGTATATTCGAGCGAAAAATGTAAAGAAAAATATTTGAAGCAGATTGTGAGAAAGTCTTTTGAACTGATTTGTAAAGACTCCTCACTATTTCACCCAAAATTATGCGAAAACTACTCATATTTTCAAAAACCTGTACAAGGCATTATTTAAAGTTAATTTTCAAGAATAGATTTCATGGATAAAAAATGTTCCTCTCTAGTAATGTAGTTTTAGGAAGGGGTCCAACAAATTTTAAACTTTCACGATTTTATAACCATATTTTTCTGCATTTGATTAAAAAAAATTAAAGAATAACCGTGGAAACATTTTGGGGAAAATTTGACAAATTTGACACAATTCTTGAAAAGGAGGAACAAAGTCAATCAATGAAGTATAAGACCTTCCTCGTTGAAGAGACCATCATAAGCTCCTTTGAACATCTGAAGACTAGGAGCTGACACCACGTTCTGGGGCAGTGTGTTCCAGGTGTCGACAACTCGGCTACCAATGAAGTTATTGAACTGCTTTAGATTATAGCTAGATTTTACAAGCTTCATACCGTGGCCTCGTAATTGTATATTTTCAGAGCGCTGCAAAAATATTACTAAGATCGGAGTTGTACTGTCCTTGCAAAATCTTGAATGTTTCAAACATGTCGCCGCGTTGTCTCCTTGCAGTAAGAGTCAGAAGCTCGAGTCTCGCTAGTCGTTGATCTCGTTGATCTCGCTAGCCATGTTCTTTAGGTCTGTGGGGATGCGTGTGGTTCTCCTTTGTATATTTTCTCGCAGACTTATATCTTTGAGAAAGTAAGGATTCCAAATTTCAGTGCCAAATTAAACAATCAGGAGAATGTAGGTTTTGTATAGTGAGGTAAATACATCGCTTCTTATTGTATTAAAGGCTTTACGCAATGTAAATATTGTCTTGTTAGCCTTTTTTGCAATGTAGCTCACGTGGTTTTCTCATTTGATGTCGTTAAAGATCATAATCTCCAGATCTTTCATGACCTTGGTCTCAGACATTCCTTCCTCCTATTTGGTAATTTCGCTTTGGGTTGGATCTTCCAATATGCATAACCATAAATTTTGTTTCATTCAGGGGCAGCATGCAAACTTTCGACCACTCATAAACACTATTCAAGTCATCTTTATGGTGAAGATTCTTCGGAGGGTTTGCGTAGAATTTAGTATCATCGGCATACATATTGAAGTGGGAGAGCATACCGTTCGGCAAGTCGCTTGTATAAAATGTGAATAGGATCGGTCCCAATACCGAGCCTTGGGAACTCCACTGTAGATTCTCTTTGATGATGACTTCTTCTCTCCAATTCTCACGCAGAAACGGCGATCCTCAAGGAAGGACTGAATCCAGTGCAGAAGCTTCCCCTTTATGCCAAAGTGAGCAAATTCGTGAAGCAACCTTCGGTGCGGCACCTTATCGAAAGCTTTGGAAAAGTCCAAGTAGATGTCATCTGTAGGGTTGCCGTTATCTAGATTTTTTGTCCAGCCTTGCAGTAAAGATAGTAAATTTCTTATTATTGATCTCCCAGGCACGAAGCCCTGTTCCCACAAAAACTAGAAAATTCGTTTCAAATACGAGGGATCTTGGAACCAACTAGATGTATCAGAGTAGTATATCTATTTTTATGAAAATCCTGTATATTTTTAGGCGCCTTCGCCGTAAGGTTGCAGATTGAGGATTAGGCAATAGATTAAAGCCTAAACCTTGTGGGTAGATGATGTTTTAGGCCCTGGTGTTGATCAGACGACAGATGTTTTAAAAAGAAAATTTCTGTACCAGGGTGTTAAGGCCTGGGGAGTCAATGAGAGTTTACAGTTGGTTATTTGAGGTTAGACGCCAAATTTAAATAAAATGTGGCGCGATGTGGGACAACAGGGACTTTGAAAAAGTGCATTTCGGTCCAAATCTCTACATCGATTTTTTAAAGGATTGCATAACTTTCTCTATGTTTCATATACGAGAAAGTAAAAAGAAGACAACACTATGAAATTTCATTCTGTATTAATTTCAATAATAAATTCAAGAATTCTGTAATCCTGTCCTATATTTAGTAACCGGGTAACCTGCGTGTATCCAGGAGTTCCTCCGTTACTCACGATAGGTCTCTTCCAGTGTCCTAGTCGGGGCAAGAGAGGTGATTACATTTTCCACGGACCATCCCCAAACTTATGAGAATTTTTGTAATAAAGCGATTGGAGGAGGGGATGTGTGCATATTCTTCGCGTTTTGGAGTGGAGATTAATGCACTCACATATATAATTAATAGTTCATTCGATTCCTCTCGATAATACGAATCTATTAGTATTATTCTTAGCCACATTATTCAACAATAGTTTGGAATAAATCAATGAATTTGGGAGGGTCTAAACCCTCAAAGGCAAGTTCTTGGTAAAAATATTCTCGGTAAAAAACACATTTTGCTTATCTGATATCGACTTGATTTATCCGACTGAAGATAATAAAATCCAATTTTGAAATAAAAAGTTTTGAATAAAGTATCGATACTTTTTCATAAAACTTTCTACGCACGAGCATGGACGAGCGAGGCAACTATTTATAATTCCTTTAATTTTTTTTTTCATATAAAATTTCTTCTTATTATGAACTTGCATAGCACAAATAAAAACTACTGGTATTACAACAGTGAACTTTCTCGCATTCGTAACGATTACGTAAAATTATATTTTATTTAAATTTAAAATTATACGCAATTTCGGTCTATATTAACACATCCCAGCCATCACTTGAAAAGCTCATTACCAGTTGTAGCGAATTAGGCACGAAAACTCAATGAATTTAAGCTAATACGCCAACAGAAATTCGACAACCCCAAACTGCGTTCCACACGCCCCCGAAACACCACCAACAATGAGTAGTTATCCTGGGAATTTCAAACTGCCACGTCGCGTTGACATTGTCATATTGCGACCTTGTGAGTGCTGAAAGATTTTTGCAAAAAATATGCGGGAAATTCGAGTTCGCAATTTCGATGTTGAAATAAGTACGGAAATTGATTGATTAATTTTTTTACTGTTTTCGGGCGCGTCAACTGCTTTGGTCATTAGTCCCGTTAGTGTAGTGCGTGTTTTTATCAGGAGATGGCGGTGATCTTCCCCCGCTGGATGGAGAGATCCGGCGCCGACCTACCGTTGGCTAGAGGGGTTTCCCCCTAATCAGGACTCTCCCACCAGCGGGGCACCACCCCAGTCGGGACAAGCTCTAAACTCCCAACCGGCCTCCCGAAATATGTGGTACTGTAGTGCATGTTAGTGTGAGTGTGTAAGAGGAGAGGATAGGACAAGGAAAGGGAAGGACAGATCGCACACTGTCCGTGGCCCGTTTGTTAGGGTACTGCTCCGGCATTCGCTTGGTGTTGATCGGAGAAACGACGGAAAACTACCGATCAGAGCAGCCGGCCGCTAGAATTCTCCTCCAGACAGCGACTGAATTCGACCTAGCTGAAAAGCTAGTGTCGAAAATCCTGCCGTCGTCAGGACTCGAACCTAGAACCGCCCAGTCAGAGGTGCTGCAGTGACATCAGTTGATGCGCTGAGCTACCGCTTCCGGTACAAGTACGGGAAACTACACACACTTTAAAAAAAATGTACATGGCTTTATTAAAAGACCTAATTTTAAAGAACACATTTCATTAAGTAAAAAAACTATCGTCACTATTGAGATTTTCCTATGTTATTTTTTTAAATTTTCGAAAATACAAAGGGTTCATCAAAAAAGGGACAGTACATCATTTTTATAACCGTAGTTTGCTCTATTCCAGAAAAAATATGTTTCTGAGAAAATATTTTTTATTCAAGCCAAATTACGCTAAAAACAACTTAGATTTTTTAAAAAAATTTGTATATGATCTTATTTAAAGATCCAACTTTAACTTTCTCGCCTACTGCTTACACAGTATAGAGAAAATATTGAAATGCTGCGGGAAAAAACCGCATCTTCCGACAGAAAAACTCATATTGTCAGGCCTCGGTAGCGAAAAAGTAGATAAATCTTGTTCCTATATGTAGTAAATTACTTCCTCTAAAACGTGGAGTCAGAATCCATGTCTTGTGGATACTTGATACCGGAAATCGATTGAAGATAGAACGCCTGTCTGTCAGTCTGTCATTGATCATCGCTAGCGCCTACATCGTTCTGATGATTTTGTCCGAAATTAATATTCCCCGTTTGATCTGAACGAACTTGAGATCCAGACAGTTTGAAACGGATTTTTTTTTATTTTGGGGACACTTAACATTTACTTGACATACTATGCGGCCTCAACATTTTAAATTTTTTTTCAAAAATAGCTCAAAATGTTTTTATTAAACTTTATCCTCTTAAAGCGTAAAAGACGCTTAAAAAATGGCGTAGGTTTCATTTTCCTTGAAACCCCTGATTGTTCAGAAGTTGCAAAAATTCAAAATTCGTTCGGCGACTTCCTGCAACTGCAATATTGAAAATAGAGATTCAATATTTCATGAAATCTATTGTTCAACTACACATCTTGAAATAAGACAATACAATTTTTCGAAATGTGAGTAGTTTTCGCGTAATTATACGTGAAATTTCTACATATGCACTTTTTAAACAATTATTTTCTCAAAAATAGCTCAATTTTCACCCTAAGCTATAAACGCTTGTGCAGATCCAATTTTCAGCTATATTTCCAAAAAAATTAAAAAAATTAACGTTGCAAAAGCACGATATATACGATATATTTTTTGTATAATAAAATATATTCTAAAAATTATATCTTTAAATAAAGTCACGTATAATTTTTTGCAACACATTTTTAGTTTTCGCGTAATTTCTGCTTGAATTTACTCCGATAAAAAATCTCACAAACGGCTCCAAATATTTTCTTTTTTCTATTTCTAATAGAGTAAGGGACACTTAAAAATGGCTTAGGTCTGATTTTTGTTGAACTCTATGGATTTTAGTAAATCGCAAAAGTTAGTAAATATTGTGAGAAAGTATGATATTTGGCAATACTTGTTTATTATTATTTATTTATTATTTATTTAACTAAAAAAACGATTAAAAACTACGTATGACGTGTAGTTTACTGCCACGTTACACTAGAGTCTTTATTCTATGTAAGTAATTTGTGAGAAAGTAAAAAATACGAAAATAACTTCCGGTGGCACCACACTAATGTAGAGATATTTAAAACAATCGTTTCTAGATGCTGTATCCTACATACTTTTTTGTTAGCCGATCTTCCGTATGCAACCCGCAACACAACTTCGCTCCAATGAGTAGTCGTGATTACATCGACAGTTCTATAGAACAACTTGCTTTATTAATTGAAAAGACACATGTACTTAAAATTAAATATAATTTTTGTAGTCTAATAATGTGTATTATGTCAAATTCCACTATAAACTAGTGCTAATACTGTATGTACTAAAACTAATGTCCCAAATTAACTCAGCGATGATGCGGCGCCTTTCGTGGATTTGAAATCCACAAATACATTTATTTATGAGCTATTTCCACGTGAAACATGAACAATCTAAAGCGCGTTCCCCGGAATTTCCTCTAGTCTTTGAAGTAGAATATGAAGTATCTGTAGAATCACATCGAAAGCACACATCTAGCGTTCGTTTGTCCTTCACACGGCTATGCATGTATCATTTTAACAATTTTAATTGTAATTTTTAGAAACGCAAGTCAAGAGATAGTTCCCGACCCTTGTTTACGAAAATGAACTATTCAGTATTTCAAAAACTGTAATCATATTTATATCAAATAATTTTCAAATATTTACATTTGCACTCTCCAAATTTTACGCAATATCAATGAGTTAACATCGTATGTTTTGGTTCTCTCACATGCGGGACATTATTACACCACTGATCTCTCGAAACTTAAAGATATCAAAACATATCACATTAAAAAATACAAAAAAATATTTTAAATTTTCTCAAATAGCTCTATCGCTCAAATCTATTCTAGCCTAACATCTGACAGTAAGCTTTAGTCTTTCGCGCTTCACAGGTTCATTATTTCATAAGAAACTTTCATTGAATTGAGACATAACATTCAATAAATTATATTGTACAATTAGTATCAAGGACAATCGAGGAATGAGAAACAATACCTCAAATATCCAAAACAGTAATTTTGGAGGTGACTAAAAATAAATGCATTAGACCAGGGCACACAAAATTTTCCCATAGCCATATACTACAGAAACAACCTATCCCTGTAAGTACCTCTTGCAATTGCCTGCTGAACATTAATCACGTCCTCCAGGAATGTCCCCAGTACAATTCTGTCAGACCTCAATCTTTTGATAAGGAAAGTTTTAGTTCGATTCTAAGTGATAATACTTATCAAAGCAATGTTATAAAATTTTGTATTGAAATAGGTGTTTGGGGAAACATTTAACTGTATTAGAATGCTGTAATCTCCTATTCTTTTCTATAGTAATTATCATGACGTAAATTTCATGTTTATTTTTATGTTTTTGTATCCATAATCATCATTGTCATGTAACCTCAATATTGTTAAAAACTTAATATTAATAATATTATTAATATTAACAACTTAATATTGTCATAATATTGTCAATATTGTATAAAACTTAATATTGTCAATGAATAATGAAATATATTGTATTTATTAATTGCTAATGATCTAGCTGTTGATGCGACTTAAAATAAATTTAATTGACAAAAATTATTGACTTATCTTCCACATAATTTAAATGTAACGTACCTATAAAAATGTGTACTTATTCGTTTTTAAATTTTTCAATGCGAAAAGACTACTTCAACAAAATATTTTTTTTGGTTAAGAGTGAATCATGATGCAGGGTTGCATCATATTAATTCCTGTTTCCTCCTACCCTGTCGACCAACAATATTCTCTTCCACTCTTTAGGGAGACGGGCTAAAACGGTCTCATTGGCAACGTGGAATATTTTAGTTTTTCTATCACAGCAGGACTGGAGTAGATTTGTAGTGTTTGGAGTAGTGTTGTCTGGTGCTGTCAAAAAACTGTGGTTGTTAACACACTTTCACATACGTATTAAGACACAGTATATGAAATTGATATTAAATGGAATTCAAATTTGATGCGGGAACGTGTGAGGAAAGATAAAGAGGATGTCCGAAAGATTTCTGCACTCTTTGATATTGAAGAATTGTAAGTCGATGCCATTTTACGAATTAAATAAAAACGAAATTTTGTATTTAGAGTGGAAACCTACTTTCTACTTACAACTTATATTCACACACTGACGTACATACTATTATACTCCCTAGCTTTATTTTCTTGAGATACCTGGCCTGGTAATGGATAATTTAACGTTTGAATACTTTTCTATGAGATTAACTGAACCTCTTATTTCTGGAAAAGTCAAATTGCTCTTTCTGAAATTTTGTTCTGAAACATGTTTCTGAAAATGTAATTAATATTTCCTATTTACCCAGATCTGTACAAGTAATTTGAGTGGACTGTAGCAGGAAATCCTTTTCTTCAATGTACTTAAATATATACAAGAAACAATTTTTTTTAATTGGAGCCATTTTGAGAAAATAATTGTTTAAAATTGTTTAACAAACGCCTAATTTCATGCATAATTACGCAAAGATACTAATATTTTCTACAAAATTGAACAAGACCTTATTTGAAGATCTTATTCTGCTGAACACAATTCATTAAGAAAAGCATTTTATATTCATAATTGTAATTGTAGGAAGACGCCGAGAAATTGAGAAATTTTGCAATTTTCGAAAAATCAGGGATTTTAACGAAAATCGGACCTCGACCATTGTGTTAAGCAACTATTGCGCCATTCGACAACCAAATTTAATCAAAATATTTAGTGCCAATTTTTTTTTGAAAATTTTTAAAATGTCCCAGTTGCTTCATATAAAATCCCCCCCCCCCATAAATTAAAATATTGATTTTAAATTAAGGGGACGCGATCAGCAAGATCATCAGCCAGATCGTGGGGAATATCAATGTTGGTGATAAACCTGCTTACGGTTTAGGAGCTAGCGTTGTTCACAAACGGACGACGGACGGAGAGACAAACA
Source organism: Teleogryllus occipitalis (assembly GCA_011170035.1). Lineage (NCBI taxonomy): Eukaryota > Metazoa > Arthropoda > Insecta > Orthoptera > Gryllidae > Teleogryllus > Teleogryllus occipitalis. Next base: position 37,424 of record BLKR01005894.1, read on the forward strand.
GACTTTTGTTGACAATCGATTTTCCGGTATGAAGGGCCCACAGAACAAGGATTCTGACTACACAACGTGATAGAGAAAGTAAAGTACTATATAAAGGGACAAGATTTATCTGCTTTTTTGTTACCAGTACTCTGCAATATGAGTTTTTCTGTCGAAAATTGCCGGTCTTTTTCTCGTAGCATTCCAATACTTTTTTCTATTCTGCGTACTCAGTAGAATGAAAGCATAAAGAATTAATAAGATCAAGTGATAACACATTAAGGGACCATTATATTTTATTGAAATCAAAAGTCACGAAATTGGTGAGTAGAATGCTCAAATTTCTTTCTAAGCAAAAGTTTTAAATATATTGATGAGTAAGATTCTAAATTTGCTTACTTAATTGGTATTAAGTTAATTGTAACATATTTATAATAGTAAGGAATAGTTGCAAAGAATAGTTTTGAAACTTTCTCCCGGCAAACTGTTCCAATCTCTTATAATAGATAATTATCCTATACCAGTTCTCCGCTTTTTTGTCCAGATTTTGTGGTTATAATTCCCTCTACCAAAATGTATTGTTTCTATAGTCTAATATGAATTTTCTGCCCAGCCGATTGGCCTACGTACGTTTTATATCAAGCACAAAGCCTCACTTTCATTCTTCTTCTTTGGAGGAGTTCCAGTGGTTATGTTAATGCATTTTCCCCGTACGTAAACTTGATCACTTTTGAATTCTTTCTAGATTGGCTTTCTGAACAAGTCTAGATGGACCCTAACAAGTCACTTTCGTGCTGCGCAAGAAATGTATACGCCAATTCTTTCACGTTTACCCTATTTCTTTAATGTACCTGCCTACTAAGGAAATAATATCAAGTATATTGTTTCTATTTTGTTTCCCATTGCATTTGATTTCTATATGCTTTTAGAGATAAAATAATTTTATTTTTTCTCTATTTGTTTATAATTAGTTGGCCAAAATGTAGGTTTTTACTTCAGATATCGTACCTCCACAACAAGTTTATGTATTTTGATAATTCTTTTTGTAAATTAATCACAAATTTATGCTCTAGAGAATGATTTAAATTGGTAAAGATACTGTGAAAACTAGTCAGAATATAATTATTTCAGAAAAAATTGTTTAAAAATATATTCTGGACATTTCAGTTCATTTAACGGAAACTTTTACCGACAGAAACTTAACTTCATTTTCTAGAACAAATTATGGGTTGCAAGCTGCAAGAAGAAATTTACCATTATCTTTTATGGTTTACGATTTCTGATGTTTGACATGCGTGAAAGTGTTGAAAATTCCCACTACAGAAAAATGCATCTGAAGTTCACTCACTAAGGGATTTACAGTTGACAATAGGAAATGTGACACTTGCGCACTCGCTTCGAAAAAAATTGCTCAAAAACTAAGAAACAGAAACTAAGAAGCAGAAAGAAATAACTTAAAGCATTTAAAAGAGAATAAAACAGACCATACGACATAATAGAAAATTTAAAAAAATTTCACGATTTTTCATCATTTTGAAGTAGATGTTAATGTTCGCTTAATGTTCCCATTGCAAAATGCAAAGATTTCCATGTCCTTCTCATTACTTCATTCATCTGATTCTCCCATCATGTTAAACATCTGTGCCCAACAAGTTGCCTAACAACCAGGGGCAAATGCCATGTGTTACTCCGTGATATGAAATTTCCTACTACATGTTCATGTGCAAACCAAGGGTGGACATACATATACATATACACCAATCATTCTTTATCAATGAGTTTCGTCGCCTTGGAGGTGAAGGGTCCTAACCTACAATGAGCATCTTTTGAGATACTACAGCGATTTTAAATTTTCGTGCCCTTGTAAAAACACTATTTTTAATTCTAGAAAGTCCTCTTTTCAATTTGACTCATTTTTTTTGTTAAAATACATTCAAAATTCAGAATTTCTAGAATGGTAATAACCCAAAATTTAAATTTTGTGGGTTAGGACCCTTCGTTCGTATAAATGATACAGTTAAATGAAAAATTATTTAATTTTGAGTTCATGAAAGTTGGTCGAACTAAAAATTGAAGTTTCCATGTGTTTTTCCTCTACTTTTTGTTTGTATTTTTCCTATTTTGTACCCGAAGTACTGGAACGCCGTTCCGAAGCGTACCGCCAAAAATAGGAAGATTGGAGGGAGACGCAGACTAAACTCAGTTCGTTTTAATGATTATCCGAAAAGATGTTAGCTTGAAAGTTTCGTGACAAGTTAAAATTAATAGTTACTGATATTTTTTTGGGGGGGGGGGGGTCCGCATTTCCCTCCCCTTGGATCCGCGGATGTGCAAACCATGGTGATATTTGATCCCTCCTTACGCCCTAGAAGTTTATTTTATTTACTCTTAGCCAATGTATATCTTTTTCACACCTCTCGATTTTTCCCTATAATTTTTACTTCTTGTGGGTTAATATTCTAGAGAAATTTTGTTATTGTTGTTTTAGCGAGTTCTTTTTTGTGTTCATTTTTCTTTCTAATCAAATAGTTGTTTGTTTGCTTGTTTTTCAGCCAAATGGTGGAAGATTTCTAAATTTTGATCACCTGACTTTTTGGGTTGGAAATGCAAAACAGGTAGGAAATTATAGGTTTTCTTTGTAACATTTAATCTGTTTAAAAGTGTTCAAACCTGCACTTTACAGAATCAATGGCTTGTATATCCTTTCTTACCTAGTGTATCTGTACAATCGAACTGAAATTAAAGCAATTATTATACTTAAAACATGTTTACAATATTTTTATTTTAGGCTGCAAGTTACTATTGTTCTCGAATGGGATTTGAACCTTTGGCATACAAAGGCCTTGAAACTGGTAGTAGGAGGGAAGCTGCCCACGCAGTACGCCAAAATAAGGTACAATAAAAAATGGTATAAGCCCTACTCATGTACATAGAGATAAGCCTATTAGAGAATGTTGCAACCCTATTGCTTATTCACAGCTACCAACTGCAACAGTGCTGGCAACCTCACAACTACTCTAGCTCTTAAATTCCTTATCCCCACTTGTATCTAAATATATAATTAATTTCCAGGTAGAGTTATTTGCCCTTCTAGATACATGTATCAATTACGTGTGGCTCTAAAATGCCTTTTATTTAATCTGTTTTTATTAACATTTACCACAGTTATGAAAATTAATTATATATTTTGGTAAACATATTTCATGTTGTAATTTATTAAGAAGAATGTAATGAAGTCACTGCATCCCTGAGTTATTCTTTATCATTGTAGTAGACCAGCAGTTCAATTGAGCTTCAGTTAATATTACAATCCAAAACACTTTAAACTAGTGGTGCTTCAGAATGACACATACTTTCTCATTGGTTCTCGGTTAATTTCTCGTTGGTTTCCTAATCTGTTTCGTCTGGTTTTTGGTTTTGTCCCCATCTCTGCTGGTTCCTATCGGCATCAAAAATAATTTGTCGCAATTTATTAATTTTTCGGTTCCGTAGTTGCAGAATATAACTTGTGGTGCTACAATAGAACGTTTTTTGCGCTTAATTTATAACTCATGTAATTTTTGAAAATTAGAGTTCAACGAAAATGGACTGTTTTTCAAGTGTTCTTTGCTCTATACGAGGAAACATTTAAAAATAACATTTTGGAGCGGGTTTTGAGAACAAAAATTTAAATTCGCCTTTACTTCAAGTATTACTTCAAGCACTTTGAAGCAGGGAAAGCAATACGTAATAACTATAGTCTAACTACAAATGATGCAAAAATGATGAACGCAAAATATAGCTATGAAATTTCAATTAATCTATTCAACTTCTTACTTACATAGTAGCGGTTACATAGAAGCGGTATGATACACAGGAGTAATGGGTACATTTTTTGGAACCACCAACAGCCTACAATTTCATTTAATAAAATGATTTCAAACGATGCACATGAAAAAATCACTACATAAGTAATACACTACGATGACACTTAAGCCAGAACACGTACATTAGTATAGGGTACATTTAGCACTACCCCCTACCAAAAATTTAAAGAAAAATGTTGGAGCCATTTTTGAGAAAATCTTGTTTTTGTTATTTTTTAAAGTTGCAATTATTGTGCACAATATTGCACAAAATCTACTAAAAATTTCAAAATAACTGTAGATGACCTTAATGAAAGAACTACTTATGGACAATAAATTTCATTTGAAGGAAAAATCTATATCTTCAGTTTAAAGTTGTAGGAAGATGCCGAAAAAAATTCAAACTTATAATTTTCGAAAGTTCAGAGTTAATTGTGAAGATGGGATCTATGCCACCTTCACAATTATATTCCTCCACAAGTGTATTTCACTATATTCCTACAAGAAATGTAAAGAGAGAATTTGGAGCTGTTTTTGAGAAAATTTTGAAAATGTCCCGGGGGTTCCATGTAAAGTACCGTCAAATTTTAAAGAATGTTTTTCAAAATTCCAAAGCTTCAACTAGAGCCAGATCGATGGGGATTTCTTCAATTTGGAAAAAATCATAAGTGTGGTTTAGGCGCTAGTAGTGTTCACGGACGGACAGACTGATATATTAGGAGTTGGAGTTCTTTATGAAAACTGATGTTGATCCCTATATTGAAAAAGAAATATTTCTCTCGTTCTCATCAACACAAAAACTTTTCTAAATAAAAACAAAAATAGATGAAAGTGTTGAGGTGTGATATGGTAACAATATTAATTTCACATCACCTCAATTCATAGCAGCCTCATTCATAGCTCAATTCATACTCATTTTGAAGTGGTGTAACTGCACTTCTTTAATTAATTCCTTTAATTTTTTCAGATTGTTTTTGTATTTGTATCCACTTATGATCCCAATAACAAAGAAATGGGAGCTCATCTAGTTCGCCATGGTGATGGAGTGAAAGACATTGCATTTGCAGTAGAAGATTTGGACACTATTGTGAAGGTGAGATTTATTTAAACTATCTTTGAGGTGCAAAATTTTAAACTTATACAAGTGAGATTCTTAATGCATTTTTTTGTAATTCAAGTTTACAGTTGATCTAGTTTAATACATTTCTTTATTTGTTTAGAGAGCAAAGGAAAGAGGTGCAAAAATTGTGAGAGATATATACGAAGAGTCAGATGCCTGTGGTACTGTAAGATTTGCTCAGGTGCAAACTGTAAGTTATCAGTTTCATTGTGATAAATCAATTTACTCTATATTCAGATGTTGCTAAGTTTATTAAACATGGATTTTAATTTTTTTTCAGTATGGTGATACCACTCACACATTTGTTGATAGATCAAAGTACAAAGGTGTTTTTCTACCAAATTTCAGAGAGATAACTGTGCCAGATGTTCTAAGCAGCAGATTGTAAGTATTTTTCTTGAGTCAATTAATAATTGAAGTCAAACTCAGTATTTAGTAAGGAAAAAAATGTATTCTTTATACTTTCAGACCCTCTGGAAAATTGGATTTCATTGATCATGTTGTTGGAAATCAGCCAGACCGTGAAATGGAAACAGCTGCTGACTGGTAAGAGAAAATAAAATTTGCCTTGCACTCATTATTTTGATCAACTGTCAGTGGCGGATTTTCAGAGGAGGCCAGGGAGGCCAGGTCTCCTCACAAAATTGATTACAAACACTAAAGTTTTTTTAACTTAAAAATTGTTAGAATTCTCTCTGTCTAAAATTGACTCAAAAGTTTACAACTGGCAAGTAAACATTCAAAAGAAGTCATTCCTCTTGCTGCAAACATAGCATTACTATTCAAGATGAAGCCAAGCAGTTCTATGTGAGACACATAGAACACCACCAAACACCACCAAATACTGGCATTGCTTGTGCCTGCACGATCCTGGTGGCCCAAACTGTCACGTGTCTTCCCTGTTGCCATGACAACATCCCTCAACCAATAAGAAAATAGTTGTTTCGTTTTGTCCAGCTTTGGAGTTGGTCTTCTATGGAAGCTCTTGCACGTCTGGCCTCCTCCTGTGAAGGCGTGTTGCGGTCTCAATGGGTGCTCTGTGGTTGCGATTGTGGTTGTCTGGCTGGCCCAGTATTTCAGTGGAGACAATAAAATCTTTATTGGATGTGCCATTTTTTGTGATAAAGTAATCCTAAAAGAAAAATATTAAATCTAATTCTCTTATTTGGAATGTCGCCAATAACAATTTACCAGTTCAACAAAAGTCATTGGCTTTCAACTTCACAATATTATTCCGTACCTAAATTTGTCTGGGCCTCCCCAAGTTTTAAACCCACCGTCTGCCACTGTCTAGAGTAGAGTTAATTGATACAGTCAAACCTCAATAAGTGAGAAACCTTTTTCAATAAAACTAATTATGACATCTTGACATTTTTTAAAAAGAAGATATGTACTAATAAGAATGTATAACTTAGTTTAAAGATAAAATATTGGAAGCCATCTTTGTCAACTTGAATTTATTAGTTTAAAATATTTATTTATTAGAATAAATGAAAATTTACAAAGGTCTTCCATTATTTCACCCATGAATAATGTCAACACCACATCAGTATTCCCTCAACTGCTTAACTGAGGCTGCTTTGCCATTCAGACTTTTCTCAGTGTTTGCTAACACAGAACTTACAATCATGAGTTTCCCCTTACATTCATGAGTGAAAAGTCAAAAAAAGAAAATGCCAGCAAGTGAAAAATTAAAGATGCTTTGTGAATATGATAAAGGCAAGACACATGAACTTTGTAAAGAATTTAATGTATAAAAATCCACTCTATTAATTTTTTACTTGCAGTTTAGATGGATCAATAATATGCAATAGTAAATAACATGTTTGTAAATAGTTTCTTGTAAAAGTATTATATTTTTGTTTAGCATTCAACTTTGTAACTTGTGATTTGAATCTGCATTAGTGAATTCCCCTAAAAGTAAAGATGATCACTTTTTGTACAATATTTGAGATAGTTCCTTGAAATCCCACTTAGTGTGGTTCAACTGTCGTTCATTATGATATTATCATTGATACCTCTTTCTTTCTCACTTGTTTTTAGTTTAATCTCGTGCATAATTTTGAGATGTGTTAGGCTTCTACATACATAAAGTAAAGGATTAAAATGCTTTTTTTTTTAACTTTTCCAGGTATGAGAAGTATTTAATGTTTCACAGATTTTGGTCAGTTGATGATTCTCAAATTCACACAGAATATTCTGCATTGCGGTCAATTGTAATGACTAATTATGAAGAAACTATAAAGGTACCTCTAAATTTGATTGGAAGAAAAATAGTTTATAAGATATTGTCTTATTATTTTGTCTCCTCTGTATGTATAGGGATTGGAAGGGGAAAGTCAGTGTGTATGATGTTTATGCATGTGTATGTTTGTTGTATTTGTGTGCATTGAAGAAAGACAAAAAAACCAAGTGGATCATATTTTCAGCTATGGGAATCTAATGTGGATCAGTATTTAAAGTTCTAAATACCATTTATGTATGATCCACTAGGCTAATAAATATATCTTAAAAAAAATGATGCTGAAGATGTTCTTGGAACTGTTTTTATATTTTTTATTTTGAACTAAGAAAAATGAAACATAATTATTTAACATATTGAAATTTTTTAAAATGCAGATGCCAATTAATGAACCAGCTCCTGGAAAGAAGAAGAGCCAGATTCAGGAATATGTTGATTACTATGGAGGTGCAGGAGTACAGCATATTGCATTGAATACTCAAGATATCATTGGATCAGTGAGTAAACCTATTTGCTAAGAAAACTTTCATATTGCACCTATATAATTTATGGTGATAAGTAGTCAATAACAGAATTTAATATTATTTCACTAAATTAACACTATTTCTGAAAATTACTCATGAATTGTTAGAAAAGTGAATGGATTTATTATGGAATTATTATTATTGAATAGTGATTATTTGTTAAGGTAATAAAATGGTGCCTGTGTAATATTTTACTCATTGTTGCTTACAAAATAGCAATCATGGTTCAAATATATTGCTGCTCTAACTTTTATTTTGCTTTGACATCTGAGGAAAATATCTTTAAAAACTTTTTTGTAATGGGTTTCAGAGTGTCTTTTTCTTAATTGTAACTTCAGACTGTAACAGATATGATGATGATGATGATGATGATGATGATGATGATGAAAAATAAAAATAAAAAATAAAAATAAAAATAAAGAAATAAAAGCTGATCAGGTGGCTGAGATGGCTAAGGCAGTAGTGTCGTAGTGATCTTGGACCAAAACACCACTGAGATCCGGGTTCGATACCCGTCGAATCTCATGTGAAATTTGTTCCAACAAAACGAGTTCAGCTGCTTCACAAGGGCTAGTCCAACCCCTGTGAAGTGTCCTAAACCCTACCCCTATCCTTATTCCTTCCTAATTCTGGCTGCTGGGTAGTGACGCAGGAGCACGCGGTAGGAGGCGCGTACGCGGAGATGCTACCTGGCAGTCCTCTTGACAACCGACTATGACGAGACGCGACAGACAATGTTAACGGAGGATTACTCCATAAAACAAGCGCAGTAATGGGAGGATTACTCCGAGAAGCGCAAAGCGCTCAACGCCCCCCAAGGGGCTTGGAGATGCGTTGCGTCAAAGTAGACGCAACAAATTAAAAAAAAAAAAAGAAGAAGAAACCATTGCGGCTTCAAGTCCTGCCTTGGACATGGTTGTATTTGTGTTCGTCCTTCCACCCCTATCATCATCATCATATCGGTTCATCTTCACAGTTGCCTTTTGATATACAAATCAGTGTTTTTTGTCAAAAATGACCTACTCAACAAATTCATTGTCAAGTTGTGCCATCTTTGCTACCAAAATTTTATTTCGCCATAAATATTTTTTGTAACGTTAATTTTTCAGATCCAAAATCTCAGAGCCAGAGGTATGGAGTTTTTATCTGTCCCTGACTCCTATTATGACATGCTCCGTGAACGTTTAAAAAATGATAAAATAAATATAGCAGAAGATATGGATGTTTTACAAGTGAGTATTGGATTAATAGAAATGTTAATGATTTTTTAAATGCTTTTTTTGCTGAAAACTTTTGGACTGTTCTTTACTAGAGCAAACTAGATAAATCTTTTATTGAAAGTAATTTTTCAAGGGTGAAACGTAAAAATTATTTGTTTTTATAAAAAATTGAGGTAATGAATGGATAGTGAATTATTATGTTTTCAAAAAAAAACAAAATATAATTCTAATAATAGTTTAATTTTTAAATTATATTAATATTTTGCTAATGAAAAATGTGTATTCAATCATAGAAGAATCACAAAATTGTCATAGTAACAATATTTTTTAAACATTTCTTTTACCATTTTTTAATCATTTATTTGTAAACCCAAAATGAGAATTGGTAGCTAGTAAAAAATAAATGCATTTGAAATGGATTATCTTGAAAAGACACAATTTTCTCTTACAGAAACTGAAAATTTTGGTGGATTATGATGAAAATGGATATCTATTACAAATTTTCACTAAAAACATGCAGGATCGACCAACATTGTTCCTGGAAGTTATCCAGAGACATAACCATAATGTAAGTAAACATTTTATAAAAAAATATCATTTTATTAGCAGAAGCTTACCTATAAATCTTGATAAATACTCTTACCATGCAACAAAGTTGATATGTAATTCACAATTGCAAAGTTTGGAATTCAGAACTGAAAAGTTTTTAATAGCAGTTTCTATTTACAGTAAAATTTTGTTCTCCCAAATTTTTTGCATCAGAGCACCCAGAACCTAGCTATGGCATTGTGTTTTTGTGATGTTATGTTGTCATGTAGAGGTCAAAAAGGGAATTGTCTTTAAGCAACAATATTGGCAAATTGAATATAGACTATCTTTTATTTTAAACTTCATACCATTTTTGCTCAAATTCAGGAAGTAATTATTCTGTATAAATTTACAGAGTTGACACATTGTGTATGAAGTGTAATTCTAACTTATGATTCCTAATTTTCCATTAACAAATTTTCATGTTGGGATATACAATTACCATTACATTTTTATTGCAGGGTTTTGGAGCTGGAAATTTTAAGGCACTCTTTGAAGCCATTGAAATTGAACAAGCTGAAAGAGGAAACCTGTGAGAACAATGTTTTGTAGTGTGTAGATTCACAAGAAGTTTTGATACGTGAATAGTGATAACCATTTCTTTCATTTTTGCTAGAGAGAATATCTGAGATATCATTTCTTGAAATAGCCCAGTACTCTTGTAGCTGTCAGATATAAACTTTACTGACAGAGGAACAGCCATAGAATGTGAAGCAAGTTCTGTTGATAATGAGGACATGATCTAAGAATCAGTAATCAATCAACAAGTAAGAATAAGTATTTTGCACAAATGGAAGAAATGTTGTTGTTGTTATTATTATTATTATTATTATTATTATTATTATTATTATTATTATTATTATTATTAAAGATAGTATTGTTATTATTTTAAAAATTGTATATTGTTGTTGTAAGTTAACAGGTTGAAATTTTAAGGCAGGTTTTAAGCATTATGTATTCATAAAACATGACTAATTTTTATTTAACTCCTTAAAATCATCTTGGAAACTAAAATATTTGAAGTTTTATTTCCAAAAATTTCCCAATGGACAATTGTTAAGTTAGAGAATTCTCATTGTGTCATGTAGTATAAGTAGTAATCTGTAAATATCTAGAATATGATTGAATCTTAAATATAGGCTATTGTTGACTAAAGCATCTAAGATGTCAGAAAAAATTTAAAAATAGAAAAGATTTAGAATTAAATGAGGTTTAAATATTTTGTATTCTTGATGTTTAGAAATTTTTATTTACAGAGTAATATAAGTATTTTGCTACATATTTTTCTTTTTGTTTCTGCCTTCATCACTAATCATAATTTCTTTGTTGAACTTCAGCATCTTGTTACATAAATATATGAAACCTGAAGGAAAAAGTGTTGATATTTTGACAGAAAAACATGTTTAGGGAGTTTCTGATACTACCAAAAAACTTTTCTTTCTTTCTTCTAAATGCAGAAGAATACTTTCTCATAAACCTAATACAGTCAAATTCTGTTTTTGGAACCCTGATATCGGAAAGTATTTTTTCCAAATCTTCCGTCTGTCTTGAGATTTGGCACATCAGTATCTAAACCATGCAGAGGATTTTTTCAAAAATGGAAATTTTCCAATTGATCTGGTTGTACTCAAGGCAATAGTAATTTGAACCAGATGATTTAATTTTTGGGGGTCTTTACATGAAGCCTAAAGACATTTTTTACTATTTTTGAAGGAAGAGATTTTTCTTAATATAATTTCTCTGTCAAAAGAATAACTTTAAATAAGGTTGTGTACAATTTTTGAATATGTGAGTAGTTTTCACAAACTTTTGATTGTAATATATATGAAAACAAGAATTTCTCAAAAAAGGTACAATTATTTTCTTTAATTTTTCCTCTAACACATCAAAGTTTGCCTAATAATATAACTTTGGTCTGATTTTATTGAAATTTTAATTTTGTTGTTGTTTTTGTTGTTGTTGTTATTATTATTATTATTATTATTATTATTATTATTTGTCATTGAAAATTGAAAAATTCAATTTTTTTCGAACCTGTCCCTTCACCTTCATTTTTTAATGCAATCTATTCCTCAATATGGAATTTATAAATATTAGTTTTCACATAATTTTGAGTTTCAATGAGTTAAAATCACCGAAACAAAGAGAATACTGGCACATAATGGACTGCATATGTCACGTGTGAGACCTTCCTAGGGCTTACCCATTCTAATATATCATTATTATTTTAAATTTATTAATTTGTCATGCCCCTTGCCTAGCTCTCTCTGCCATTATGTAACATTAACAAATGCTCTTGTATATGAAAAGGCTAATTTAAAAGGTGTAAGAAAATTTATAATAATGGGATGATAGAAATCTGCCCTAAGGGAATTCAGGATGTGAATACCTTATACTAAATGGATTTTGGAAGTATCCTGTTTTTGAATTACTATGCAAATAATAACACTAACATTTTTAAGAATTATGTAATTATTCAATTGCTTTACAGTATGTTAAAAACATGACATTCTTTTACTATCATATTATGTTAACAATTAATTATACAAACAATGTGAATCATATGCAGTGTATTTACAAACAAAAAAGAGAAAATACAATTTACAAAAAATAAATTAAATTTTCATTCTTACATTTTAGCAAATTAACATTCATTCACAGTTCATTTGTTTTATATTCTTCTTCTTTTCTTCTTCTTTTCTTCTTCTTTTCTTCTTCTTTTCTTCTTCTTTTCTTCTTCTTTTCTTCTTCTTTTCTTCTTCTTTTCTTCTTCTTTTCTTCTTTTTTCTTCTTTTTTTCTTCTTTTTTTCTTCTTTTTTTCTTCTTTTCTTCTTCCTTTTCTTCTTCTTCCTTTTCTTCTTCTTCCTTTTCTTCTTCTTCTTCCTTTTCTTCTTCTTCTTCCTTTTCTTCTTCTTCTTCCTTTTCTTCTTCTTCTTCCTTTTCTTCTTCTTCTTCCTTTTCTTCTTCTTCTTCCTTTTCTTCTTCCTTTTCTTCTTCTTCTTCTTCTTCTTCTTCTTCCCCTGATACCTCTCAGCATTGTTAGCCATTTGACATACTCCTGTTTGCCTTGTGCCTTGCGCTTCACCTCTCTTAGTGTAGCTCTGCTGCTTTGGCATATATCCTGTATATATGCGCCCCATGTTCCTCTTGGCCTTCCAGGTAGTCTCTTTCCCTCTGGCCTGGCTTCAATAATTTATTTCGACTTTCTATTGTCAGACATTCTAATAAACAAGTTCATACCACAATGCCAATACAAAGACTTGACAATTTGAGAAGAAAGAAAATTGATAATATTTATAACAAAATTTTACCAAAAAATTAAATTAATGATTCATAAGTGAAAGAAATTAAAACAAGAGAGACAAATTAAGAGTAGACAATATTGCGATCCTGAAGTGAAGACTCATTTCATTCATTTGAAAAGTGCCAAATGTACGAAATGTAGTTCGTTACTTCTTGCTATGCAACCCGTTATACTCATGCATGTATCGTATTGCATGCTTGTCCTACAAGTTGTTCTATGAGCATGTTTGAGGCAGGTAAGTACATTTCACGATTATCGAGAAAATTCAATATAAGGAGGTTTTTCACGTAATGAGAGACATGCAAGAGGAAAAATGAATAAAAATAGGTCATCAGAAGTTGCTTGGCATGTAAATAAATTATGTAGGAGACCAGTTCCTAAAAGCTGTTAATAGGTTTGGATTCACTTAGATGGAAAATTTAAACTTTTCAATGTTATTTGTATTATTACCGACGGAAATACTAATTCGGTGTTCGGGTAAAGATAGATTTTTATGGGGAAAAAAAAACAACAAAAAAAAAACAAAAAAACGTTATGCTGCTTACAGTTATGAGACAAGAAACGAAAATCTAATATTCTAGAATACACTGAATTTAATATATTCCAATGTTATCTGATTTGCAATATTGCCATGGTATTTTATTTCCACTTCCTACTAACTCCTTTCACGTGAGCACTGCCAAATTATCCATCACTTCTAACATATTGTGAGTTATAGAAATTGTGGATAGAGAACATAGTACAGAGATGTAGAGGAGCGAATACGTAGTTTAGTGAAAGTTGTGTAATACTTAAAGATTATGTCAATATTTTAAAAGAAATACATTTTTTGGGAGTCCCTGATAAAAATAAAGTGTTTTTTAAAAATATCTACCTTTTGATGTGTAATTAATAACATTAACGTTTTTCAAAATACGAATATAATTATGTATTCTGTGATTTTGAGTGCAATTAGGACAATTTTTAAAAATATTCTTACATTTTTCTGCTACCACTTTCTTTTTTTTCTCTCAACTGCCCACAAGATATTCCCAAACATTGTTATTACTCCATTGATCTGATCAAACTCAAGATCCTGCGATTTTTTTTTTTTTTTTTTGTTTTTGTTTTTTTTTTTTGAGTACTTTCCCTGAAGCTCCTAGGACATTTTTATTTCTTCTCAGAATATGATCCAAAATTTAATTTATTTTGTTTAATTATAGCAAATTTTGCATCTAAATAAGTATAGGTCCTATTTTCATTAAAGCTTCTAAAATTTAGCAAATTGCCAAAGTGGCCGTTTTTTCGAATATGCCCTGCATCTTCAATTTTGAAGGAAGAGATTTTTTCTTAATGCAATATTTTCTTCATTATTAGGTCTTTAAACCATTATAGGTACAGTTTTTTAAAAACATTTTTTCGTGTAATTTTGAGTGATATTGTGGCAATTTTCTACTTGTGACAGCTCCTTAAGGCAAAATAGGCTGTGGTCAGCCTGAATAATACCCTCAAGTTTAATACATTTCAGGCATAATACAATTTCAGTTACTCAGTTTTCGTAAATAGATTTCATATAACTTACGTTCATAACATAAGTCCTCGTGATCAGTCATATTTCTTTTTTTCCCATATCGTCTTGCGCATCTTTTGATACGCACAAAGATTGCTTCACATCTCATTATTCTGATGAAAAGTTTTGTAATGAATGTAGAATAGTGTCACGTTTTATCCATTGGCAACGCATGCTCAGTCTGCTTAGGCAGACGAATTTTATATTGCTTGGCATCACTAAAGATTTCCTTTTCCAGACACAGGTGCTTGCTTAATTGTCAAGCTATGAAGTGGAGAAAGTATGAGTAATTTTTATTTAAATAGTATCATGGCATTTTATTTTTAAATGAATTGCCTGTGGATTATTTGTGAATATTATTTTATTTGTTTTAATTAACTCTGTTTTTCTCATACTCCTGTGATTGATGCAATGAATGAACTACTACTTATACGTTTTTCTTGACTCATTTTAAATAAATGACAAATTTTTGACAATAATTTTCTGTCTACTTTTAGGTTGGGTATGGTTACACATCATGCTGCCGAGAAAAATGCGAAATCTATCCGTATCAGAGGTGGATTCAGAATATATTTCAGTAGGGGGGGGGGGCAATTAATTTCAATTCCCCAGATAAATTTCTTCAAGAAAAACGATAGTTTCTTAGCATGTACTTCTTCTTAAAATGACACCCACTCGTAATTAATGGAAATATTTCTTTGGAATCCATCCAGTTCATTCTTTGCGGTTTGCCAGTAAATGAAGTTCTCTCTGACCACGTTAAAATCATTGTACAGAGCTATCTCAGAGTGAATGAGAGGGAGGGGGCTGCCCCCTCGCAATTAAATCTCCCTTGCCCTCGAAACCGAATAGCGTCAGGGTAGAAAACAAAAGAGATCCAGGGTGATCATCATCAAAATAGGACAGTTGAAAGTAGCATAGCACAAGCGAACGGTAGCATAGCAGTATAGCACAAGCAAGCGGAAGAAATGTCGCACTTGAAGTAGAGAGACCCTCTTTTATGCAGGCTTGGGACCAGCAACATCCGCTGTCCCCATTCTGTCCTTCACACCATCAGGTGCGACATACGGTCCAGCATTAACTAATGTCTCTGTAGTGCCAGTGACCGGGAGGACCTAGGATTCGAATCCTTATGGTGGCCGGATTTTCGACACTAGCTCGATAGCTAGGTCGAATTCAGCCGCTGTCTGGAGGGGAATTCCAGCTCTGATTGGAAGTTTTCCGTGGTTTCTCCGATAAACACCAGGTGAATGTCGGAGCAGTACCCTAACAAACTGCGCACGGACCACGAACTGCGCACGATCTTCCTTTCCTTTTCCTTGCTCTTACACGCATTTACATTCACATGCACTACTCTATCACGTATCGGGAGGCCAGTTGAGAGCTGAGTACTCGTCCTGGCTTTGGCGGTGCCACGCTGGTGGGAGTTACCTGGTTGGGAAAACCCCCGCAAGCTCAGGTAGAAGGAAGCCGGATCTCGCCATCCAGCGGAGGAAGATCACCGCCACCTTCCACCACAAAATCATGCATTACACTTCCGAGACTAATGGCCTTAGCAGTTGACGCGCCTGGAGTAACTAATTAGCCAATTACAATCAATCAAATGGCCCAGCTCAAAATTCCAACAGCCGCAGGCGGTTTTGTTTTTTTAATATTTAGGTTGTCACATCACATACAAATACGATAAAGACCTTAAAGAAAAAATCACAAATTCCAACTGATATATGGCGTAAGTAATAAAACATTAAGTAACAGGTTTAGGAAGAGCACAATCATTAAATTTTATAAGATTATGCCAGTTCCCATCGGCACATACGAGTATGGAAGTGAGACACGGACCATTAACAAGTAAGATTGGCGTCAGTCTCGGGCTGCTGAAATGCAGTTTCTGAAAAGCCTCAAAAGTGTGCAGAAGAGAAGATAAACCAAGAAACGCAGACGTCAGGAATGAATTAATTTGCAATAAGATAAAACAGTACAGAACCCAAAGGCAAGAGCATGGAATATCACCGATATTCAGGAGCCGTATGTCTTACATTCCGAGAGGAAGAAGAAATGTGGTAAGACCTAAGTGTGAAAAGATACTGTAAAGAGGTAGGAATAGACAAATGCCTAGACCATGAAGTGAAGGCGACTACGTCGACGACGATTTCTTTTCAATATGATGCGATCAATGCGTGACAATTGCTTTAAATAAATTGAGTAAAATAATACTCATATGTATTTTAATCATGAAGGGCAATGCTTCCGTATCTCATCTAGGTACATTATTTTCTGTACGTTTTGTCTAACCTGAACATTCGTTTACGAGTCACGTCTGCCCCAAAACGGCTACAATGTTCTAAAAACCTTGTACTTTTTCGCATACTACTTACGTGGAATAGAGACAGTATTGTAATTACGCGAAAAGAAAAAGATTCTTAGAAAAACTCGATATCGAAAAGTGGAATCATTTTCATTCTTACATGTGATAAATTCCTCTAAGATGTTGTGTAATCAGAATACATGTTTTTTGAGTCGTTGATACGTGTGTGTGTAAGGGGTGAGGATAGGACAAGGAAAAGGAAGGAAAGATCGCGCGCGGTCCGTGGCCCGTTTTTAGGGTACTGCTCCGGCATTCGCCTGATATCGATCGGAGAAACCACGGAAAACTACCGATCAGAGCAATCGGCCGCTGGAATCTCCTCCGGACAGCGACTGAATTCGACCTAACTGAAAAGCTAATGTCAAAAATCCTGCCGCCGCACACTGGTTGAATCGGGCCTAAAACGTGGTCGTACTTGCAAATGCCAGTGGATTTGCGTAAAAATTAGTATAAATGGGTTTTTGAGGTCGCTGAATTTGAACAACATGAAATGAAATTTCAAAATTCAAAATGGCGGGTTCGAAATGGCTGACTCATAAAAATGAACCCAATACGTGTAAAAAGATTGATAGAATGGTTCTCGCGGTCGCTGATGACGAATATCGAAATTAAATATCAAAATTCAAATTTGAAGCTTGAAAGTGAAGGGATTGTACGTTAAGTTCTGTTTTCGAAGTTGCTGAATACAAATATTGCAACGAAATTCAAAACCGCTGCTTTAAAAAGATATATCGGATTTAAAGGGTAAATAATTTTTTTAGAGGGAAAAGTGATTTATAATAATAATAATAATAATAATAATAATAATAATAATAATAATAATAATAATAATAATAATAATAATAATAATAATAATAATAATGTCTTTATTTCTGGCGAGGCTCAGGCCGTAAGGGAGTTTTTTTCCCTTGGTTCATTGATTTACTTAACGTATAAAAAGTAAACTATCGTCATGATCGTAAAGTAGCATCTGCGCGCCTTTTCCTGTGCTCTGGAATCTATACCCTCTTCCTTTTCCTACACTATTTTTTTTAAATTGAATTATGAAAAAAGGGAGCTTTTGGTAACATTTGATATATTAACTGATCATATTAATTCTACTAATGTTCTCTTCTTTGAAAAGAAACATCTACAATGTGTCATTCACACTATAACTTAATTGCGTTAGAGAGACTATTATGGCAATTTATGATTTCACGTCTTATTCTAAATACACCGTTATTGACGGAATATCTTGCCCAAAATCGTAGTGATTTTAGAATATCTGTGCAAATCCTAATTATCGTTGGGCATTTATATATCTTTTCATTATTTTGACATAAAGGAAAAGAGGCAGTGAAAAGAGACAACGTAGGAAGTGGATTTACTAACGACTGAAGACTCCTGGGAGATCCAAACTGAGCATGAAGATCATGACACCGGAAAGCAAAGATCACTTCGATGCGTCACTGCAAGTCAGATGCTCAAGAAAGGAAATGCTTAAGAAAACATGCCGTCATTCAAGGTCAAAAATTATCGAAAATTATCGAAAAATCATCGAAAATGCAGCTGACACATTTCCTTGTATCACGTGGCGAACAATTATTTACAAAAAACTAATAGAGGTAACTATACTCACAAATACGATAATGTATAAGAAATGCCCGTAAAGTACATATTGACGATATAAGAAATATTTCAAAAAATATTTTTGTTTAATTTAAAAAACAACAATAAAAGAATACATCACAATGGCATTATGTCGTGTTTATAAGTCCATTTAGAACTATCCGTTTAAAAAAATTAAAGTCAAAATCTGGAGCCCTTTTCGAGAAAATTGCATTTGAACGTTTCTGAAAATGCGGAATTTGGAGCTAGATACATTTACAATACTATAATTATATTATAAACAATATTATAAATTATATGTGTATATTTATGTGTTACTCAATTGCCACCCATCTGTCGGGAATCAACGCTATACAGGCCTAATTTCGTCAGCACTTATTTATTGAAAAATATTACGTCATTGAAAAAATGGTCCACTGTAGTTTGAGATAACATCATTAAGCTCACTTTTACACCCGTAGAACTCTTAGTCTTGGCTTCTACGACAAGAAAATAAGAATCCTTCAAGTACACTAAAAATATTAAAGTGCTCGGTGGCACGTATTAATATTGTTAAATCATTCCAAAAATTGGTATCCATAATTTTCTTATTAAAAGTAATTATCAGAAGAAGAAATGGAAAAAAATATACCAAGAAAATAAATCCCCGAGGCGTCGAAGACACTTCCGGGATAAGTAGTGTTAAATCTTGCTATGTAGCATTGCAGTAAAGTGGTTATAAAATAAAAAAGTTGCAGATATACGCAGCTAAATGTGTGTTATTCTGATTAAGGGCATTCTACTTGATAAAGAAAAAATATATTGAGGCAGGAATACGCAGGACAAAAAATATAATCCACATTAAACATGACTAACATTGCTACGCTACACAGGCTAGATTTCAGCCATATTATAATAAAATAGACATTTTTTCTTAAAAATATACTTAACTTATAGTCAAAAGTGTCTTCTATTCAAAAACACGAAAAGAATCCATAGAAAAATAATTTAAACACATTTTTTTAATTTAACAAAAGTAGTTGACAAGAAGCAATGAATTCACGTGTTTCGAGCAACAGTAACTTTACGAGACCGTAAGGACGACAAAAATGATTGAAATAACGTTATGGAGCTAAAGTAGTGTGCTCCAATGTCTTCCAAACGAAATTTGATAGGTCAGAATTCCGAACGCGCACTTTGAATTTTGCCATTATGGCCAGGTTTTTGGCCCGATTCAACCAGTGTGCGTCGTCGGGACCCGAACCAAGAATCTCCCGGTCAGAGGCACTGCAGTGACATCAGTTGCTGCACTGAGCCACCGCTCTCGGTCCCTTGATACCGAAATATCGATTGACGGCAAACGTTTAACGCTAGTGGTTAACGCTAGTGCCAAGCATGTCAAACTGCGCCCGCACGAGCTACTTGCCCGCCTGGGGAATCCAGTGCTCGCGCGGGCAACTTCCCCACATTTCACTGTGAATCAAGAAAGGAATGTACAAGGCGCGCAAGCTAATGCGGTGTGAGGAGGGGAACGGAAATATGTTTGCTAAATTTGTTCCGTCAAACAACCAAGATTTGAATTATATTTATATTCTTTAGTATTTATTCCTATTTCATGATTATTTTCTTTTTAAATTCTGCCTTGTATAAACATGTTTCCAATATGTTTCAATGGCGAATTCTTTCATTGTTTTCATTTTGTGTTATGGTTCAATAAATCATTGATTTATTACTTTCTCGTACACACACATATACACGAAGTAATATACGTAGTATAGAGAAAAAGTTATATAATGCTTCAGAAAATCGATTTCGGGATTTCAACAGAAATGCACGTTTTGGGGTCTCCTGATACCGAAAAACTGTTTTTTTCCCTCCCCAAAACGTCCGGCCGGCCGGCCATCTGTCTGCCCGTCCGTCTGTCCGTCCATCTGTCGGTCCGTCTGTCTGTCCGTCTGTCTGTTCGTCTGTGTGATTGTCTGTCTATGAACACTACTAGCGCATAAACCACACGTACGATATTTTCCAAATTGAAGAAAACCCTTTCGATCTGGCTCCAGTTGAAGCTAAGAAAATTTGAAAAACATTCTTTAAAATTTGGGTGTACTTTCCATAAAGCCCCCCGGACATTTTTAAAATTTTCTCAAAAACGGCCCCAAATTTTTCCTTTAAATTTCTTGTGAGATTAGAGTAAAATACATTTAAGAATGTGTCATAGGTCCGATTTTCACAGTTAACTCTGAATTTTCGAAAATTGCAAAAGTTTGGATTTTTCGGCGTCTTCCTACAACTACAAAATTGAAGAGAGATTTTCCTTCAAATGAAATTTGTTGTCTACAAATAGTTCTTTCATTAAGGACATTTAGATATTTTGGAAATTTTAGTAGTTTTCGTGCAATATTGCGTTCAATATTTGCAACTTTAAAAAGTAACAAAAACAAGATTTTCTCAAAAAAGCCTCCAAATGTTTTCTTAAAATGTTTTTGTAGGGTTAGTGCCAAACGAACCAATACAATGACATAAACGCTATATTACTCTATTCTTTTGTTTTTTTAATAATTGCAAAAAAGTAATTTTTTTGACTTGTCTCTCACATCGGCAATATTTACATTAGAGGCGATTTCTTCACTTTATTGTGTTTATGAGTATATGTGCTTTAAATAATGTCAAATAAAGTTTCTCAAAAACTCAACAGTTTTTTGTTAAAACGAGCTCGAAATTCCGCATCTTCAGAAATGCTCAAACGCCATTTTCTCAAAAATAGCTTCAAATTTTTTCTTCAATATTTTACAAGGTATAGTGGTAATGGCACTATTTAATATGACAAAAAGTTCATTTTGGTGTATTCTTTTGTTTTTTCAAAAATTACACAAATTCTTCTTTAATAATCTTGAACTAATTATTTCGGTTGTACTATTGGGAAAGAAAAAGTTGATAAAATGTCAAAAAATGTACTTTGGCCAATGATAGAAGGCAGCTGGCTAGAGAATGGAGGAAGACCTTAATGCCAGATCACACTAAAGAAATTAGAAAACTTTGCTACAAAAAAGTCTGTGCCATTCTGTAGCATCTCTAGTTTGTTGTATGTAGAATTAATGTGAAACAAATTAACAAGTTTCTATAAGTAAACAATTCTCTCTTATGGATGAAGAGCTCATTTATCACCCAAGAATCTTCGATAAACTTCTTAACTTGAGCATATCACACAAGAATCTTCAATAAACTTCTTAACTTGAATGTGCAAGGTTATGCAATTATTGTACTCTTAAGTTTGCGTAATTTCAAAATCAAGATACTTTCGATTCACAATGATTAATTTCACTCTCAATTGTCAATTTGAAATGTGACTAACATATTATTACATTTTAATGGATTTCTTTGCCTTAATAGAGTAAATGGGTAAAATACAGCTAAAATTGGGGTCAACTGTCTTCTCCAAAGAACCACCATGTGCCAGGTGATCAGTAATGTATCGCCACCCCGGTTTGTACAATCCTTACTTTTAAATCTTGTGCCAGTTGTTCTGGTTGCACTGCCTACAAATTCGAGTAAGCTAGTAAAGGCTGTTGTGTTGTTCGCGACCTTGACATGCCTGGCCTCAATGTTCAGATGATGTTCAAACGTTTTTCCAAAATTGACATTCTTTGATCAATCTACCCGAACTCGAATCCTGCGAATTTGAAGAGGATATTTTGTTGGGGGGGCAGGGGGGACTTTAAATGAAACCTTAACATCTTCAAAATTTTCTCAAAATTGGCTGCAAATTTTTGGATTAAATTGATTTCTTGGCTACAGCAAAGTATGCTTAAATGGTGCACACCTCTGGAGAATTGTATACAAGTGTATGTAGGGTTTTCAAATTCAGAGAAAAAGTACAAAGAATTAAAATCATTTTTTAATTATTGTGAATCTGAATTCCAGGGAGGTATTAATCATGTTCCAATGAAATGGTTATCTTTATTCAAAGCTGGAGAGAGATATCTTCTCCATTGGAGAAAATTGAAGATATACTTTACTTCACTCAGACTAGAAGAATACCAAATTCCATCTGGAAAATGATTTCCGATCTAGAAAATGAAATTGCAAATGATGGCAGAACAACAGTTTTAGTGCTTTATCTGCATTTCATTCATTTCTCATGTCTTTACTTCAAGACATTTTACTGAAAATAGAGAGCAAAGAAATTTGCATGTGATCTTCATGTTAAAATGGCAAACTTCACAGAACTCTTGACATAAAATTACTGGAGGGATTTTTTGGAATGAAAGTGATGTTTGCTATGCACAAAAATTATTTGCCCACAAATTCAGAGCTCCAATTCAAAAACTAAATGCTGCTGTTTGTCACAAAATTCTCCAGTAGTTAGAAAAATGGTACAACTTTGAAAATTAGGTATTATTCCAAAACTTGAATTGTCTAAATCTTATTAATCTTGAAGCCTCACTAACTTTAGATGTTATTATCATGGTGAAATGAACTCCCAACTGATAGTTTGTTTGATGAAATCCACACATTGGAAGAAGTGAGGGCTGATGATCTCTTGCAAAATGGAAAGATTTTTGCAGTGAGAAATCTACTGAAATAATTTCAATATATATTTCAATATAATTATAATATTGTGCGTCATTTCTAGTCTCAAATGCTAGCACAGAAAGAATTTTCAGCACAATGAAAAATGTTTGAACAGAGAAACCTATAGGAAGAGGTTGAGTCAGTTTGAAGCCAGCTGTGCATTTTTTTAATATTCCATATAAGTATACTGAAGATAAAGAATTACTAAAAAAGCAAAATAAGTAAAATTTGCTCAGTCAACTAAGAAATATTGTTGAAAATAGTCAATCAATTAAGTTAAATAATAAATGGTTTCAAATCGAAGGAATGTTATCCAAAATAAAGTGGGTGATGGTGATGTTAGAATAATTACAAATTATTGAGAACTGTTCAATTATTTAAAGATCTTATTACATTTTAGCAGGGAATACTGGTATTAGTATATGTACAATTAATAATTATTAAAAAATGTATCATTATTATTAAAAAATTAGGGTTCAGTATTTTCTGAAAACATTTCTGTGAACCCTATCCATATGTTGTATTTAGTGTTTTTTTACGAAAATGAATCAAATCAACTTAACTGAAACCTTCCTTGGGATATTATGGATAGAAGTAAATGGGATTTTACATAATCATTACAAATAAGATCAGAAAGGCTGTTCTACCTGTAATTATACCTGAAATACTCAATAAAACATACTTAAAATACAAAGGAACCTATTAGGAAAGAAATCACAGCTGTAATACAAGCTGCCAAACAAACTTTTCACTGATCATTTACCTTCCTTTTTGTGAATTGTAGACATCATGGGAGGTTGTCAATTTGATTTCTTTTAGTAAAGAAAAAGGGTAACTTTTGATGTATAAATAGCCGTTGTTGGATAGAAAGGAACTGTTAAGGACTGTGAAGAAACTTTTAAGAAAAATGAAAGCCTTAAGTAGAATATTTTTGAAAGTATTAAAGGTCTGGACCATTAAAGGAGCTTTAAGATCAGTTGTTATTATCAGATCATTGTCAAATGATTCACGAACATAACATTAAATATAACAAATCTGATGAATTGTTTAATAATTGCTCTTGAAGTTCCTTTTGAATAAGCCTCTTCATGAGCCCCACACTTCAGTCTGCTAAATTCTTGACTTAAATAGTTTTGCTTACAATTGGTCTTATTCTAAATCAAAAATTTTGTTTCTGAATCATTCTAAGACGCCATTATTATCCTAAACAGTCCTATGTCACTATTGTTGAGGTATATCTGAAACATTAATTTAATTACTGCAAAGCATACAAACAATATCAACTTGAAATTGAACAAAAATAATAAGATGGAGAAATAAGGATGATAATAGCTGCAAAATTTTTTGGCTTATACATGAAAGTTGAATATGAATTAGTACCCTTCAAATAATGCATAGATCATAGTTACAAGAATATTAATAATAATAATAATACTAGTAATAATAATAATAATAATAATAATAATAATAATAATAATAATAATAATAATAATAATAATAATAATAATAATAATAATAATAATTTATTGCTTATAGACTAACAGATAGTATCAAGCAAAGTCTGTCTAGAAATTATTTAAAATTACAGTAAGTTAATTACATTTTTTACTACATTCACTTACAGTAATAAATTAACAAATTTATATTATCTTGATATATTATATACTAAAAATATGTATAATTTACTTGATAAAAGACAAATAGAGTACCTGGTAACTTACTTGATTAATTAAGGATGCAAGTGCTCACAATAAACATTAATATAATTTACATTTTAATTATACAAAGTCCCATTATTATATTAAGAATAACATTAATAATAAATTGTATTAAGAAACTAGCAGATTATGATATAGTGAAAAAACAACAACTTACAATAAGTGTAATTCACATTATCTTACAGTAATAGTTTAATAAACTTACAATAACTTGAATATATTGGGTGTTAATAATAATAATTGTAAATGCTTACAATATCCTGACATATTTTTATAATATTTATTATATTATTAAATAGTACATTGTCTTATTGATACTGAATGACTGGTACACAGTGGTCACTCTTGTAGTGGTACATGGTTTATAATTTCAGAAAAGTTAAAGCAGTTCAGATATTTTATATGGACACACACTAATAAGGGTGTTTAAGCAATGTTTTGAAGTATTTATCATTAGCTAATTTTATGGTGACTGGGAGATTATTAAAAAGCTGAGCTGCAATGCAATAAGGATCTTTATTAATTGAAGACTTGCTGGTGAATATCCTGTGATAGTCCCTATGTCCTCTAGTATGATAGTTATGTACCTCTTTATTCCTCACAAAATATTGATTCTGATTATTTTTCAATAGTAGTATTACTTTGTAAGAGTTAGAGTGCTACAACAGTCAGTAATTCATATTTAGTAAAGATATCTTTACAGGACTGTCTCGGATTCAGTTTGAAAATGATTCTAATACATTTCTTTGGTGTTTCTTCTTCTTATTAATCAATCCATATTTGTTTGTGTTGTACCTCCCCAAATTTCAATACTGTATTGAAGTTGTGAGAATATTATGCCATAATAAATCAACAGGAGTCTGTTTCCAGGTATCTGGAAAAGTATCTCAAGAGGAATACATTGGAGTTTATTTCATTAAAAAGTGTATCAACTAGACATTCTAGTGTATCAACTAGACAACTAGAACATTCAGTTAGAACTGATGGAAATTGGAATAGAATATATTAACTTATTAAAAAAAATTAAAGTGTAGAACCTTCAATTAGGCTTAATGCATTTAAAAGAATTTAAACAATATCAGCTGTGATTCTGTGGGGAAAAATATGTTTTATTTGGACATCAGTTAATGCAGAAGAACTTTTTTTATTTGTCTGTGACTCATAGTACATTTACTTGATTTATCATTTAAAAAAGTGAACTAAATTTAATGTCTGCTAAAATTTATGTTTCATCAAAACACATTACTAGTATTAACATTACAATTAAATGTGACTTCTAGAGGAAAGAATTAAAGTGTATAGATGAATATTTTAATTTTAATTTTTAAGAAAATACTTCATTTAGTATCAGTGCTGACTTAATCAATAGACTTGCTAGACCAGACATAGGGAACTTAATTTTGTGAGGGGCAAGTATATGTATGAAAAGTTTTGGAAATTAAATATTTTTCTAATTATAAAGTTTTTAAAATTGATTATTAAAATAAAATATCTAAATATTGTGAATGTAATTATGAGTCACCTTTTACCTTATGAATTTTTCTTCATTGTGTTCTATTATAAAATTTGGATCCTAAACTAGTGTATGTATTTGGCATTTGGGGTTGATTGTCTGAATTTGTCAGCAAGGTAACAGTATCTACCGTAACTGGGCCTAGTTTATTTCCCACGCTTGGGAGGTAAGAGCGAACATGACCTATTCTCTTCACCATAAGTAGCTAACTCTGCCTGCCTGAGCTTTACTTCATGACACAGCTACTTAAACTGAAGCAATTTTAAAGGAAAGCTACAATTCTATTTTTGTATTGACCTGGAATCGAAACCGAGATCATCTTGAAGTGGTAAATAAATACCTTAAATTTAAATTTGTCAATCTGGTTATTAAGTCATAAGTCATTTTCGAAATCCATGGAAATGGTTTAAATTTATTTAGAACTACTGCATTATTTAAAACAATGAAAAATTATAAAGTAATAGTGAAGGGAAAGAAAAAAATGATTGAAAATGACTTTATGTTTTTGATATAGGTTAATGTTAATTTTATCTTCATGTGATCATAATTTATGGTGCAAGAGAGTAAAATAACATATTCACAAATGAAAAAAGTTTACTCCATGAGACAAAGTTAGAAGCTGAGGCAGATACTTATTTTTTTAGTTCATAAATTCATACTCTTGAGAAACATACTTTCTTTTTTTTAACCATTACCAATAAGTGAAAATATGAAAGTGTAAGTGAAGTAACAAGATATTTCAGCATTGTGTATGCTGAAACACAACACAGAACCTATTTAAATTTAAACCAAACATTAAAATTTCATAATCTCTAGAGTATAGAGAATTTCCAAGAACAATGATCTGTTTCCATAAGTGTAATGGATAAAAGGTTGAAATGATATTCATTGTAGTTTTTTATCATTTATTTTCTCTCAGCAGACATGAAGATTTTGAAAATATTTTCATATGACCAATTTTAATAATAATAATTAATAATAATTATTATTATTATTATAGAAAATAAATAAAACTTCCTATACAGGAAAAATAGTTACAATTCAGTAACTGTACTCAGTATTGGACACTAATTACCTTTCATTAGTTTTAAATAGTATCCAAAACAGATCTTGTATCACATTTGTAGAATATGAAAATGGTAATTGCCGCTGTAATTTCTTATGTCCTTTACTTGTTGGTCGAATAAGATACCAAAGGTAATACAGTAATATCAAAAAGCCAATATAATTATTCTAAATACTCTGCAGACGGCATAATTTTCGTAATTTTCTCTGCTATGTGCAGAGATATTCAAAAGTATTTTTCATTTTCAAATTCCGCGGATCATAGAGTAAGAGAGACGAATGGCATATCTTTCCGGCGTTTCTCCCAGGTACTCATGTTGCCAACATTTTACTATACTCTCTGCATTTTATAACATCTTTGCAAACAACGTGTGTCGCGTGCATATTTAGATAATATATTTTTCGTAACTGCCATTTTTAAGTGAGATTTTTGTAATTATATTTAAGTACTTTATTTATACCAGCTCAATATTACCAAATATTTTCCAAATGTAATTTATTAAGTGATTAGTTTGACTTCATATCTAATGATCGATATTTCCTTCTTCCTCATCGCTTGTTCCATAGCCCTGCACTTGACATTTGTAGGCACGGTATGGCGGACGACGACGTGAACTCCGCGGGAGAATCTCCCGGCTCGGGGGATTTGAATACTGTGTTTGGTCTCCGGTTGAAAGGACGGAAAGGAGCGCTAAAGAAGAAAAATGTTTACAACGTCAAGGACCACAAGTTTATGCCTCGCTTCTTCAAGCAGCCAACGTTCTGCAGTCACTGCAAAGATTTTATTTGGTACGTACAGTAACTGTTGAAGGCAAACATTATAAACATTCGCTAATTTCGAGGTGATTATGCCCCAATTATTAAAAAAGTGTCAATTCACGAGCTTAATTTTTTAATCTAAATGACATGTAAAAGAGAATGCAATGTGTTCGTCATAAGAGCGCCTGTCATTAGCATCTTGACAGTTGGTTGTGGGCTTGAATTCAAAGCAAATAGTAGTTTGTTGGTGTTTGACTTTAATTCACTGTACTCGTTCCTTTTATCTTTCTGAGGCGGTACTTTCGCCGGACAGTCCAGTGATTGTGGTTCATTAGAGTGAAGAAAAGTTTATACTGTTTTCTAACTATATTGATCTGTCAGAGTGAGCTTTGTGTTAGACAGTTAGTTCTGTAGCTTCTGTATTTAAGTAATTGGTGTTGCCATTAAAGTTTTTTAATTTGAAGAGATATATTGAATTAATTAATTTTCTTTTTATAAAACAATATTTTATTTAATGATCAGGACCGTGTTGTAATGTGGTTGTAAACCGTACTTGGAAGTTAATAGTTATTTACGTTGCAAAAAGCAAATAGTTTATTATTTCAGAAGTATTTTGTGAAGCTTTGTACAGTGAAAGCAATGTCCTTCAGGTGAATATAAAAGAATTACAAAAAATTAAAAGTTAATTAAAATTATATATGAAATTCTTCTGTGATTAATATTTTATATTTTATTTGCATTTCATTTCTATCTTTAATTTAAATTTGTATTTTGAAAATCTAGATTTTATATTTTAAAATATTACATAAATTTGGTTATTGAAGTTTTAAAAAAATATTAATTTTCAAAATTAGAAAAAAAAAAAAAATAGATTCCAATTTTTAAATTTTGCCTCCAGTTAATAGATTCTGAAGTATCACATTGTCATATTTTGTAGAGGTATTTAAAAAAATTGGATGTATTCATTAAAAAGAAAACATAATCTTGTTTTTTTTTTTTAAAGATTTAAGTAACATGCTACAAACTTGAAACAAAAGGTACAGATTAAACATAAATGAATTATTGAATAAAGAGTTAAAACCAACATGAGATTGCAATTGTTTTTAAAATATATTTATGTTGCAATAGTGGTTTGAAAATGGTTGGTCAAAATTAGGTTTTTGCTTATTTTGTTATGCCAAGGTATAAAGCATATGAATTTTCTAAAGAATGTGTGTGTTGAGAATTCATGTAAGGGAATTTCAATGTACTTGTTTTTTGTTTTAAGTTTGTAATTATTATTGATAATTGAATATAAATGAAAATAATTTTGTAACAGAAAGATTATAGGGCAGTTTTTTCTATATATATATGTGATGGCCGTATTAAGCATGAAGTGACACAAATGCAAGATATTATGAAGAAAAGTGAGGCTTGTTGATGGGTAGCCAATAAAGAACTATCAAACAAATGTTATCTGTCAAATTTTAATAGTAATAGGATTAATTCATATTTCTTCAATGATATGTATGAGAATAAAAGTTTTAATTTTTCAGTACAGTATTTACAGTGTCTTTTAAGTTTATTTTAGTTTCTTTTCTTTCTTTCTTTTATTGTGGCAAAGTTAAGATAATTTTTAGAAAGCTCTAGAGAAGAAGAATTAGTGATGCTGCTGAATGTATATAAGAAAGCTAAATGAAGAAAACTCTTCCTTAGAAAACAAAATAATGATTTATCTCCAGTAAAATTTATATTCTTAAGGAAATGTTTATACCAGGATAAATTGATATAAATCATTGGAAAATATTAAAACTGTTAAGTGGATTTACGGCTCTCCATCATAAACTCTTCCTGATATTTTAGAAGCTTTATTTAATGATATTCAAATACAATAGGATTGAAGTGAATTATGATTGCCGAAGAGAAAATGCATCAAATTATACATCAGGTCTTGTGCTTAGTTCGTGCTCACCTCTGTATGTGGCAAAATGTACTTGCGACTGACATGGCTTATCCTCACATTGGAATTATATTGCAGTTACAGCATTGCAGTTAGCAATTGATCACTGTTTTAGTATTGAAACAACTTGAAAACAAATTTAAAATAGGATTATGTGAATGGTTTAATGTTTTCTCTCTTTTTCAAAACATTTTACATCTATCTCTGATACCTTTCTGCTTCACCTTTCCTAATGTTAATACACTGGGAATAATGGGTGCTGAGTTTCTGTGCCTGTTACTTTGTATAAATAAATAAATGAAGGGATTTAGTTATATGCAGAACAGTTGAATGTGTGAGAGAGAAGAATTAATAATGTTGGCCCATAGATGAAACATAAAATGTTAAGTAGAGTTGTAAAAATAATAATATTTAAAAGAAAAAAGTTAATAGTTGTGTGAAATGTACATACAATTCAGTGTAATAGTATATTGTTCCAATCTTTGAAATTCCTAGCTGAGTATTGTTGCTTAGAGCTGAATGTGTTGTGAACAAGATAAACTTCCCTCTCCATATTTAAGAAACTCTATTTTTAAAAAACGTACCAAAAAAATCAAACAAAAAAACTTAACATGAAATGTATATATTATGATATTTACATTGTTTGTTGTAATTTGACATTCATTATCTTATACCAGTTTTCAAAAATAGTTTATCTCTTCCCAAATATCACACAGAGTGCATAGCTAACACTATATTTCAGACATAGTGAACTGTTAATCAGTATTACTATAACACAAATTGTCATTGATTAGATTTAATGCCGTAGATGTGACTTCGAATGGTATCTCAATTTTTCTATTAGTACTTCTAAATCTACAGGATAAAATGTTGATTTGTGTGTAGTCTCCTGTATGTAAGTTGAGATCATACATGCTCGCTCATAAACACTCATTCACTATTGCTCGCTTGCTCACTCACTATTGCACACTCACCCATTCTCACTCACTCATTCTTGCTTGTCCACTCAATATCGCTCACTCATGCTCGCTCACACACGCTTTATCGGACACACTCATTCTCGCTCGCTCACTCACTCATTCTCGCTCACTCGCTCATTCTTGCTCGCTCACTCATTCTCACTCATTCTCGCTCGCTCACTCACTCATTCTCGCTCACTCGCTCATTCTCGCTCGCTCACTCATTCTCGTTCACTCACTCATTCTCGCTCGCTTACTCACTCATTCTTGCTCACTCACTCATTCTCGTTCAGACACTCATTCTCGTTCGCTCACTCATTCTCGTTCACTCACTCATTCTCGTTCGCTCACTCACTCATTCTCGCTCACTCACTCATTCTCGCTCGCTCACTCACTCATTCTCGCTCGCTCACTCACTCATTCTCGCTCGCTCACTCACTCATTCTCGCTCGCTCGCTCACTCACTCATTCTCGCTCGCTCACTCACTCATTCTCGCTCTCTCGCTCACTCATCCTCGCTCACTCGCTCACTCATGCTCGCTCGCTCGCTCACTCATGCTCGCTCGCTCGCTCACTGATGCTCGCTCGCTCGCTCACTGATGCTCGCTCGCTCACTCATGCTCGCTCGCTCACTCATGCTCGGCGCAGCTCACTCACTCATTCTCGCTCGCTCCTCATTCTCGCTCGCTCACTCGATTCTCGGCTCACTCACTCATACTCGCTCGGCTCCCACTCCGCTCCATGCCTCGGCCTCGCTCCTCCCTCCATGCACTCAGCTCCGCTCACTCCTCATACTCGCTCGCTCACTCCTCCTTACTCGCTCAGCTCACTCCTCATATGCGCTCTACTCCTCATTCTCGCTCGCTCACTCATGCTCGCTCGCTCACTCATTCTCGCTCGCTCGCTCATTCTCGCTCGCTCACTCATGCTCGCTCACTCACTCATGCTCACTCACTCATGCTCGCTCACTCTCGCTTGCTCGCGCACTCATGCTCGCTCGCGCACTCATGCTCGCTCGCTCACTCATGCTCGCTCGCTCACTCATTCTCGCTCGTTCTCATTCTCGCTCACTAATGCTCGCTCACTCACGCTCGCTCGATCACTCATGCTCGCTCGATCACTCATGCTCGCTCGCTCACTCACGGTCGCTCGATCACTCATGATCGCTCGATCACTCATGCTCGCTCGATCACCCATGATCGCTCGATCACTCACGATCGCTCGATCACTCACGCTCGCTCGCTCACTCACTCATTCTCGCACGGTCACTCACAGACGCTCGCTCACACACACGCTCGCTCAGTGACACGCCCGCCCAGTGTCACAGGCTCACTCAGACACGCTCGCCCAGTGACACGCTCGCCCAGTGACACGCTCGCTCTCGCTCACAGACACGTGCTCGCTCTCGCTCACAGACACGTGCTCGCTCTCGCTCACAGACACGTGCTCGCTCTCGCTCACAGACACGTGATCGCTCTCGCTCACAGACACGTGCTCGCTCTCGCTCACAGACACGTGATCGCTCTCGCTCACAGACACGTGCTCGCTCTCGCTCACAGACACGTGCTCGCTCGCTCTCACAGACACGTGCTCGCTCTCGCTCACAGACACGTGCTCGCTCTCGCTCACAGACACGTGCTCGCTCTCGCTCACAGACACGTGCTCGCTCTCGCTCACAGACACGTGCTCGCTCTCGCTCACAGACACGTGCTCGCTCTCGCTCACAGACACGTGCTCGCTCTCGCTCACAGACACGTGCCCGCTCTCGCTCACAGACACGTG
>BLKR01005895.1:0-70050 GCA_011170035.1 Teleogryllus occipitalis
GTAAGAACGCAGAAATAGATTTCTATAGCATTACTCACAGTTAGGTTTTCTCCGTATTTGCTTAGGTTCTTCGAGTTCAATGGTTTTCAGACAATACTATCCGTTTGGATTTTGCGCATTTATTTTAAGATTACTTTAATATGGATGCAAAATTAAATGGAATCTGCCGCGCGGTGATTCTTGTCGCGACTCAACGCCACCTACATGAATCTGGCCCCGAGCAGAGGTTGGTTTAATTCCCGGCGTATTCACTAAGATTATAACAGAACTACAACACGCACAAACATGTTTTTAAATTTCTTAGAATATTATGGCAAGATCCGGAAAGAAATTATTAATTCCCCCACCAGGGACAGAGACGCGAGTAAATGACACTTCATATCAAGGAAACTGCATCCACGTACATCAAAAATGTTCTATTCATATTTTCATCTTTACCACCTTCCCCAGTTTTCCTAATTCATAATAACTCCCTCTACTTTCCTTCTGTCTTTACACTTTTCCTTTAATCTTCTTATTTTCTTCTCTTTTTCTTGTGTTACGGCCCTAAGCTGCCATCCTGATTGAGGTTTTCCTGGGTTTACTCAATCGCTTAAGGCGTATGTCAGGATGGTCCCTAGTTTCGCATCCCAATATAAATGTAAAATATGCCCTCCTTTTTCTTTAAATGTGTTCACAATTGAGGCATTCGGGTATTCGAGAATTTCTGATATTTTACGAAAGTAAAATTATTGACATACCACGGCTCTCTTGTAAATAAGAAACATGGGGTCTCTTTATATCATGTTAGTTTTAGAATCCAGAAAATTGACAATGAAAATACATTCACAATTTGTTTCATTAGTTATGTGTAGCACACTTCCACTAATACGATCGTTGCAATTTTTGTAAGTAATGTGAAATGTCAGTTATCACTATCTCCGCCCGAACGCCTCAATTGTAATTATGTAAATGTAAATATTTAAGTGGTTAGGCGGAAGAGCAGGCCTTACGGCCTGAGCCTCGCCAGTAATAAAGACATTATTATTATTATTATTATTATTATTATTATTATTATTATTATTATTATTATTATTATTATTATCATTATTATTATTTGTTTTCTTTTCACTACAAAAAGTGTCGGAGGACAATCTCAAGACACAATTTGTCAGTACGAAGTCATGGAGCTTCGGTGAAGAAATACTTTTACTTATGGTCTTGTGTTAGTACAGTTCTCACAACTTGTAGTCTTTTACATTTGATGGATTCAAGTGATGTCTTCATATTCTAAGTACGCTTTCTTCCCTAATCGAGACTCAAAAATTTCCTGACTACATTTGCTGCTGTGCCCAGTAAAGCGGCTTTTTGCATTGTTCTGAGGTGTTTTTCTTTTAATCGCAGCCTTTGTCCAGTTTTCAACCAATCCTTGGTTACCACGCCATTTGCTGACACTATCACAGGCACTATGTCTACGCTCTGTAACCTGTACATGTCCCTCAACTCCACAGCGAGAGGTTGGTATTTTCGTTTCTTTTCAGCAATAGTTGACACCAGTTTGTCGTCTGTGGGAACTGCAACATCGATTATCATTGCTCTTCTTGTTGTTTTATCAAATAAGACAATATCTGGTCTGTTAGCTTCAACCGCCCTGTCTGTTATAATCGTGCTGTCCCATAATATTCGTGCCAAATGATTACTGATAACTTGCTGAGGCTTACATTTGTAATAGGGTTGCTCCTGTTCTACAAGTTGATAATTCTTGGCCAGTGCCTGGTGAATTACTTTGGCTACATTATTATGTCGCTGTAAATATTCAGTTTGCGCCAAAGATGGACATCCGTTACTTATATGCTGGATTGACTCATTGTTGATTTTACACAATCGGCACCTGCTATCGATCTGTTGGCCCAAGACATACTTTTGATAAGCTCTTGTTTTCACTACTTGGTCTTGTATGGAGAAGAGGAATCCCTCTGTTTCACCATAAAGCCCCGCTGTTCGTAGCCATTCCGTGGACCATTTCAGATCAATATCATCAGCAGTCAGCGTTGTTATAAACCGGCCGTGTAGCTCTTTCGTCTTCCAGACATCAACTCGGTCCTGAGCTGTTAGATAGGAAAAGCTTCTTCTTTCTTGGGCTAAACTTAATGGGCTGATGTTTTTATCCTGAAAACAAATTGCCTTGTGAAGTGGAGTGTCACGTGAAAGGAAAAAATTACGGAGTTTCTCCTCCTGCTGACGACATAATACTTCTAAATTTAGCAGTCCTCTGCCTGCTTTATTTCGAGATAGATATAACCTTTGTATCGAACTATGCGGATGGTGAAGTCGATGTTTAGTTAGCGTCGTTCTCAGCTTTCTGTCGAAAGTTTGCAAAGAGGTGTCGGTCCATTTTATCACTCCGAAGGTATATGTTGCAACAGGAATAGCCCATGTGTTAATTGCAGTAATTTTGCTTCTCGAATTGATATGCGTCTCACATATTTTATTTACTCTGGAGATTACCTTCTTTTGAATCGTATTTCTGGCATTTGTGTCAGAAATTTCCAATAGCTGCAACATTCCTAGATATTTGTACGTGTCTTCATTGCCAAGGCTTTGAATAATGATGTCACTAGAGAGTTGTAATCCTCCTTCCTGATCTTGAACTTTACCACGTTTGACATTTAATATCGCACATTTATCTAAGCCAAATTCCATGCAGATATCTTTGCTGAATTGTTGGACAAGCATAAACTCACTATGTAGTTGGTCTTTATTACATGCGTAGAGTTTAAGGTCATCCATATAAAACTGATGCGATATGCGAACATCCGGATTTCTCTTTATACAATATCCATATCCGGACTCTCTTATCATTCTACTCAGCGGGATGAGGGCGATGCAAAACCACAGTGGGCTCAAACTGTCGCCTTGAAACATACCTCGCCGAATTCTGACTTCCCTGGTCTGATAGGAAATACCACCTTGCCTAACGTGAATAAAGGTCTTCCACTCGGACATGCATACAGAGAGAAAATTCAATAAAACTGGATTAATCTTATAAATTTCAAGGGCGCGTAAAAGCCATGAATGAGGAACAGAGTCAAATGCCTTTTTGTAGTCCACCCATCCTACAGATATATCATGTAGGCGTTTGCGAACTTGCTGTGTGATCACACTATCTATAACTAAAAGCTCTTTGCATCCTCGTGTCCCCTTTTGACATCCAATTTGCTCAGGAGGTAAAAGGTTTTGATTTATCAGATGATCATTAATTTTGGAAGCTATAACTGATGTCAATATTTTGTATAGTGTTGACAGACATGTGATTGGCCGAAAGTTCTCTGGTTTACTATTGTCACCTTGTTTAGCCAACATAATTGTTTTCCCCGCCAACAAGTATGTAGGTAAAGTGACTGGATCTTGCAGAGCAGCGTTAAAGAAATTAGCTAGGTGAGGGTGGAGAGCAGGAAAGTATTTCCACCATACATTATGAATGCCATCAGAACCAGGTGCCTTCCAGTTCTGTGTCTTTCTGGTGGCTGCTGTAATATCAGCTTCAGTAATCGTAACTGATTGCATTTCATCTATATCTCGGCAAGCTTCTATTTCTTGGCGGATCCAATAAGCTTGCTCATTGTGTTGTTGAGGTGCATCCCAGATTTTAGACCAGAAATTAAACATAGAATCCTCACTCGGAGGCTCACCTCGCTGCTCTCTCTCTCATCGGCTGCTTCCAGTTGTCTGTAAAATCTCTTCTGATCGGTAGAAAAAGTCGATTCCTGCCGCCTTTTCTCGGAAGATTCGCTGTATCGTCTGATTCTAGCCCCCAGCGCTGTAATTCTTTGTTTGAGTCTGTCTTCCTCTGCTTCCAACTTTTGATCCAGATTCTTAGAATTCATTCTGATTTTTAACCTCCTAGCTATAGATCTTATTCCTGTTTTCACCCTTTTGGAGATATCTCCTCTCTTGGCAAAATACTGTGTCAAATGGCCAATATCTTTCCTAGCTTTATTGATTTTTTCCTGGATATTCCTCTTCCATAATGGTGTTTTCTCAATTCCGGGGTTGAAACAAGTTGTCGACGTTCGTTTATTGTTATTTACTATTTCTCTTCCCATACACACACAAACAGCCAGGGCAGCACAATGCACTTGTCCAGCTAGCTCTTCCAGAGTACTGGGTGTAAGACACAAATCTTTGAAGATGAGATTCATCTCTTTACAGACATCGTAAAATTTCTTATTACCCGTGATTTTTGGTATACGAGGACGATCTTGAAGTGGTATACCTGTATACAAAATATGATACTTTTCGTAGTTGTCTTTCAGATTACAAATAAGTTTCTCTTTCTCAATATTGAGTGGTGTTACTTCCTGAATTTCAGCTACTGTTTCTTCCTCTAGATGTTCTCTCTCCAGTTCACCTGCCTGTGTCTGAGCTTGCTGTATCATATTTTGTCGTAATTCCATTTGTACTTCTTGTTTTATTTGATCCAATTCAGCAGATGACAATGCATTTCTTCTTTGGATGGAATTGAGTTGACTACAAATTCGTTGTTCATCCA
Source organism: Teleogryllus occipitalis (assembly GCA_011170035.1). Classification (NCBI taxonomy): domain Eukaryota; kingdom Metazoa; phylum Arthropoda; class Insecta; order Orthoptera; family Gryllidae; genus Teleogryllus; species Teleogryllus occipitalis. Next base: position 4,532 of record BLKR01005895.1, read on the forward strand.
GGGTACTATTAGGATACATTTTTTTCCACTCAGCGTGCATCCTCACTCTGTATCCTTCACTTTCTGTCTCCACTCTGGTACTTCGATAGTACGCACGCATTACAGAGATATTCATCTCTTTAGACCATTTCATGCGTTGGCCTATCAGACTTGAAGTGGCGGAAGACGTAGCATATGCATCTGCCCTCAAGCCACTTCGTCTAGAAACAGATGGAGAATTTTCTGCGGTCACCATGAGTGGTGCGGCGCCGCTCCTGGCATCAGTACCAGGTCCACCGCTACCCACTGACACAGGTAACACATTTGACACAGGAGGCCCGGTGTCAGAACCTCCTGCGCGGTCCTGCAAAGACCGATCGCCCGCGACTTTATTTCTCAATATTCGTCGACTCATTTCGGGTTGTTGCATTTTAGAGCTACTGCCAGCATTTTTACAGCCGCCCCTAACATGGGAAACAGACGCTGTCGGAGTACCGCCCCTAACATGGGGAACTGACGTGTCCATTTGCTTGGTTTCTTATTCGGGCACCTTCCCCTAGACAGGCTGGCTCCCCTCCCGCCTAAAGAGCCCTGTCTGCCCTACAAAACCCTCTTCACCACATCGAAGGTCTTCTTGGTAAGGTCCTCTTCCGGAGCTTCCTTCTCGGGATCTTCTTCTTGGTGCCGAGGTCCTCTTCTGGAGTACTTCTTCGTCTGACCCCTCTCCTTCGACCTGTCCGGCAAGGGACACGATCAAGATATTTTGAACTCAAATAACAAAACAAAAGCAATGTGGAATATAATAAAAAATACGACCAAATCAACTAGAAACCCTGTAGAGAATGTTGTTTTAAAATATAACGATATAAATGTGAACGATCCGGCAACAGTGGCTAGTCTCTTTAACCAATACTTTTCGAGAATTGCAGCCGATCTCACTCAGGGTCTTCAGCCACAAAATTCAATAATAGACAGTTTCACCCAAAATTTTAGACACGATGTTCGTTTCCGAAACTTCTTCCTATGAAATTCTCAAAATAATCGGTAAACTAAAAAAAATATTCGTCCGGTTTAGATGAATTTCCGGATGCTTTGTTAAAGACCTGTGCGTATGCCATTATACACCCGTTAATTCACATATTTAATTCATCGTTATGCACCGGAACGTTTCCAGATATTTTCAAAACAGCTAAAATTAAGCCGCTCTTCAAAAAAAGGCAACAAAAATGAAATTCAAAATTATCGGCCCATTTCTCTTCTATCAGTTTTTTCAAAAATATTAGAGAGACTTTTTTACGTACGAATGGAAACGTTTCTCAGTAAACACGACGCGCTTTCAGATTGCCAACATGGATTTAGAAAATCAAAATCAACGGAAACAGCTATATTTTCTTTTCTTAAAGATGTCGCCTCATCATTGGATCAAAACCAGGCACCTATTGGATTATTTTTAGATCTCTCAAAAGCTTTTGACGTCATTGATCATGACATTTTACTTTCCAAATTACCTTCATATGGAATTCGTGGTATTGCTCTAGATTGGTTATGTTCGTACCTTAAACAACGATCTCAGAGAGTTGAAATACCTTACTGGAATGATGGAACATTACGTACGCACCTTTCCGACTCTTTGCCCATTGCATGTGGAGTTCCTCAAGGATCGATTTTAGGTCCTATTCTGTTCCTACTTTACGTAAACGATATGCCCTCGACGATTCGAAACGGAAGAACGGTTCTCTTCGCAGATGACACGAACATCCTTTGCAATAAAGAAACCATAAATAGTACAATATCAGATGTTTCAAATTGGTTCCGAAATAACAAATTAATAGTAAACGAAAAGAAAACAGTTTTAATGCAGTTTTCCATTTCAAATAAACAATTCTGTGCTCCATTGAAAATGAACGGTGTACCATTGACTGATGTTAAGAAACAATTGATGTAAAAGTCTGATAATTTGAATAATTGTATTTCCCACTGAATTTAGAAGACGTGCACAGAAAATGAAGTTAAGCATTTATGTCCAGAGGTGCAAAACAAGGGGCCATCTCAGCATTTGCTCAATGGATCAGGGAAACTGGACGAAAAACCTGATCGAGATGGGGGTCATTGACCCGGAGGCTGTAGTACAATAGTTGTTACAGGTTGTTTATACACATTTATACAGTCCAAATGGTAAATAATGCATTATGTATCATTGTTAAAATTAATGTTACTTTTCTTGTGATGCTCAGTATAGTCTCTAATTGTATAGAAACAGTTATGCAGCAGAAACGATTTCACTTGTGATTTAAACTTTTCTATTGAATTTAATCGTTTAATGTCATCTGGCAAAGTGTTGTAAAATAATGTACATGTATTGTATGTGAATTTTTTGTAATGAGCTGTTGATACTGTCACCTGATGAATATGATTTCTACGTCGAGTGTTATAGTAATAGACTTCGCATTTTCTGAAAATATATTCCCGCCCTTAAGCAAGTCATTTTTTACAAAAACCACTGATTCGTAAATAAAAAGACACGGTAATGGTAGAATTCCTAGATTAATGAAGAGAGGCTTACATGAATCACGTGGGTGGATTTGGTTATTATTCGTACAATTCGTTTTTGTAATCTAAAAGTCTGGGAGCTATAAGATGTATTTCCCCAGAATATTATGCCATATCTCAGGCGGGAATGAACATTCGCGAAGTATACACAACGAGCAGTATGAAGGCTGACTGAATTTGCAAGAATTCTGAACGCGTAGCATAATGAACTTAATTTTGTGTTCAATTCATTTAAATGGACGTTCCATTTAAGGTTTGACTGAATTGAGAGACCTAAAAATTTTGTTGCATTAACATGAGTCAATGGTACACTGTTCATTTTCAATGGAGCACAGAATTGTTTATTTGAAATGGAAAACTGCATTAAACCAAGTTTTCTTTTCGTTTACTATTAATTTGTTATTTCGGAACCAATTTGAAACATCTGATATTGTACTATTTAGGGTTTCTTTATTGCAAAGGATGTTCGTATCATCCGCAAAGAGAACCGTTCTTCCGTTTCGAATCGTCGAGGGCATATCGTTTACGTAATGTAGGAACAGAATAGGGCCTAAAATCGATCCTTAAAGAACTCCACATGCAATGGGCAAAGAGTTGGAAAGGTGCGTACGTAATGTTCCATCATTCCAGTAAGGTATTTCAACTCTCTGAGATCGTTGCTTAAGGTACGAACATAACCAATCTAGAGCAATACCACGGATTCCATATGAAGGTAATTTTGAAAGTAAAATGTCATGATCAATGATGTCAAAAGCTTTTGAGAGATCTAAAAATAATCCAATAGGTGCCTCGTTTTGATCTAATGATGAGGCGACATCTTTAAGAAAAGAAAATATAGCTGTTTCCGTTGATTTTGATTTTCTAAATCCATGTTGGCAATCTGAAAGCGCGTCGTGTTTAGTGAGAAAGGTTTCCATTCGTACGTAAAAAAGTCTCTCTAATATTTTTGAAAAAACTGATAGAAGAGAGATGGGCCGATAATTTTGAATTTCATTTTTGTTGCCTTTTTTGAAGAGCGGCTTAATTTTAGCTGTTTTGAAAATATCTGGAAACGTTCCAGTGCATAAAGATGCATTAAATATGTGAGTTAACGGGTGTATAATGGCATACGCACAAGTCTTTAACAAAGAATCCGGGAATTCATCTAAACCGGACGAATATTTATTTTTTTAGTTTACCGATTATTTTGAGAATTTCATAGGAAGAAGTTTCGGAAACGAACATCGTGTCTAAAATTTTGGGTGAACTGTCTGTTATTGAATTTTTTGGCTGAAGACCCTTAGTGAGATCGGCAGCAATTCTCGAAAAGTATTGGTTAAAGAGACTTGCCACTGTTGCCGGATCGTTCACATTTATATCGTTTTATTTTAAAACAACATTCTCTACAAGGTTTCTAGTTGTTTCTGTGATTGAATTATTATTTCTTGATTTTACTGAGGCAGATACAGAGATGATCAAGTAAAATTTTGTTTCTTTCTTACGCTTTTTATTTTTTGCAAAATATTCTAAAGTTTTTGAGCTGTCATAGTTTGTCGAGATGAGCACCGATAATATGCATTTCTGATATCCACTGAACTATCTTATATTCTTATTTTAGTTGTAAATGGATCCTGAACCATCTTGTACTGGGACACCACGTAAAAGTTACCCTTATATTATATGGAAATGAAAGGGGGAAAAAAGCTTATCAAAAGATTTTCAAGAATTTTCTTTATTGTGATTTGACGTAGTAGTAAAAATTTTCTAAATATAGCCTTGGCAGTCAACGTGTTTGAATCGTGAACTGTAGTATTATATAAGGGAATTACTATTTATTAAACGAAATTTCAATTTCTCTTTCTTCAGGTTAAGATCAAGTGGGAAAGCGGTGGTCGGTTAAGATCAAGTGGGAAAGCGGTGGTTGACGAATTCGACAAGCGTGTCATTCGCGACTGCATTAATAACTTTTATACAGTTCAAAAGGTAGTGCCCACAATAAGCAAACTTTTACCAGTTTTACGTTCTAAGATTCATTGGCAGTGGGGATCAACTACGCTTAGAAATGTTTTAAAGAACATGGGTTTTGTTAGGAAGAGAGTGCAAAACAAGCGCACTCTATTGTTAGAAAGGGGAGACATTGTCGATTGGAGATCGCGCTTCCTTGTGAAAATGAAGCACTTCAGGGAAGACGGGCGGGAAATATTTTACATTGACGAGACCTGGATAGACAGCAATCTGACAACGGGGAAATGCTGGCAGAAAGAGAAAGATGTTCTTTGTGTTACTGCCTGGGGCAGCGCTTCGAAAAGATTAATTGTTGCTAGTGTTGGTTCTAGAAATGGCTTCATTGCACAAAGCCAATTAATTTTTCAAGCCAAGTCCCCACAAGGCGATTACCACTGGCAAATGAACGCTGATAATTTTGAAAAGTGGTTCAGCACCCAAGTGCTTCCCAATTTAACCCCGTCGTCCGTAATAGTAATGGACAATGCCCCCTACCATTCCAGACTAGTTGAAAGAATGCCTTCTCGGTATGACTCAAAAGCTGCGACGGTAGGGTGGTTACAAAATCGAGGAATTTCTTGTAACGTAGAGCAGAGGAAAACTGAACTCTACAGTTTAATTGAGGCCAACAGGCCTTCAGAAAAAAAGTACGTAATAGATGAAATGGCTGCAGGTGCAGGTCATACAGTCATACGTCTTCCTCCCTACAATTGCGACTTAAATGCAATTGAGCTGGCATGGACAAAAATTAAAAGGTTTTTTTAGGGAACATAATATATCTGAGGACATGTCAGCTACGCATCTGCGTGAATTAACAGCTATTAATATCTCCTTAATAAGCAATATTATCGTTATCTAATTATTTTCACTTGTGGTTGCTATTAATTGTGTTATTATTTGTTATATTTTATCGTCTATAATGTCCTGTTGTATTAAGAGCGAAAGAAGCGCGAATAGTATTAATAATGTTACAGTTGGCAACACCCGTTGGATGTGACGTCGGGAGAAGCCTCCTCTCCCCGCACCCCGCGCTGGGAGACGTCAAGAAAAGTCGCGCGACTAGTATGTAAGGTGGATGCACATATTGATGATTATATTTCTCTATATTTGAGAATTTTAAGTTAAATTATAAATGTTGCATATTTTTTTAGAAACCTAACTGCCGGGGAAATTCAACTTCTTGAAGATGACGTTGATTTTTCAAATGGTTGTATTTTTAATACACTTCCTGAAGATGGTGCTGAAAGTGAAGAAGACCGGGCAAACGATGATGAGGGTGGAGCAGCGAACAATTTCTGGACGTCAATCTCTGGCAGAAGGAGAAGCAGTGATTTTTCGCTTCAACGAAGGTGAAAGAGTAGGAGACGATGACAACGTGGGGGAATAGTAGAAAATGAAGAAATGCCTTCCAGAACGCAAACCATTCAAACTTTACGGGGACATATTGTTCTCATTTCTATCTTTAGTTATCTTGCAAGTTAGCAGAATTAGTATATGGGGACTGTATCAAAGAACCGCATCGAAGAGTGCCCACTAATGAGCCCAACAATTCAGGAAAAGGAAGAAAGAGGTAGTTTTGATTATTAAACAGATGTTGCAGTAACGTAACGATACTGAAATGGAATCATAATCGTGTTTATCATATGATTACTACAAGTGATCCTACTGACTCAAATGGTATTGCCAATAGATGGTTGGAAAAGTGCATATTTGCAAAAAATAGAGTTCTTCCTTCACCTAGTGGGAGGCCAAAAACCAGCAACCACTGTAATCATGCGTACTGTACGCACATAAGCGGCCAAATTATTTTAAATTTGGTGCCGTTCTCTCTTCGAATGCAATAGAATGGACTATAACCATTCTTTTTGGGCGAATTAACAGTGAAAGGAATACATTTCCAACGTCGCCCGAATTTCTGCATAAAACTCTTCTTGAACGGCTTTCTCAAAGAGGCCGTGAGAACGCGCCACACCACAGGCGCTGTAGGCCACCCAGCACAGGCAACGCACATTGTCACAATTTCGAGAATCCAAATCCCTTCCAACAAGACGCGACGGGAATCCATTGATTGAAAATCAGAGAAGCTTTTTAAAAATTTACTATAAAAGGTTTCAGAACAAGTCAGCCTAAGTAATTTTATTACATGATTCTAGATAAGCCATAGTTCTATTACTTTCATTCGTTGTTGGATGTAGCGGTTGGACGTGTCTTAGCGGAGCTCCGGGTGAGACAATGGGTTGCTACCTGCAGGAGTATCGGGCGCGCATCGGGGCGTGGGCCGCGCGCTTTTCCTCGTGCGCAGCGCCGGCACCCTCGGCATCGTTTCGCGGGGACGGTGCAGCGGCTGGAGCAGCATCGTTGTGTGCGACCACGATAGCGGTGCTATTATTAATTGGAGGTGTCGAACCTAATCCGGGACCTGCAGTTGAAGCAAATGCAATCCGCATCTTGTGCAGTGGGTGCAACAGCAACTTGAAATCGGGGAAACAGTGCGAGTTGTGTGGACTGTGGTACCATGCGAGTTGTGGTAAAAACGGAGACATGGATAACGGAAAATGGTTTTGCAACAAGTGCAAAGAAAATCGAGTCAGACTACTGGAAGAGAAACTGAATGCTGCTCTTCTTCAAATCCGAGAGTTGCAGGAGTTAAACGCAGCTCTGGAGGCGAAACTCCGAGCTGTTCCAGTAGGAGACGCCGCGCAGCCAGTCGTAGAGGCTCCAACTTCGAGAAAACCCATTCTCGTAATTGGAGACTCGATAGTCAGGCACGTAGGTAATCACAACAAACATATGGATGTTGTGTGCCTCCCGGGAATTCGAACTGAGCAGCTGCGAAGGTATGTGGAGAACAGGGACCTCGGAACGCCAGATACCGTCATATTACATGTCGGTACTAACGACCTTAAGAGAAGAAATCTGGACTTCGTCATGGGGGATATGGGTGACCTCGTGATGAAAGTGCAAGAGAAGTTCCCAAGTGCTAAAATATATATTAGTGGGATTCTCAGGCGTCGCGGCATTCCGTGGAGACGGGTTGATGTAGTCAACCGCATGTACGAATGGGTGGCACAAACTAGAAACGTGTTTTTGTGGACCCAAATTCTTGGTTGCAGGACGGCGATTTCGGTCGTGACGGCTTGCATCCTAATCGCTCGGGATCCAAAAAGCTGGGTGGACTCTTCTCGCGCGTAGGAGGCCCGAAACTTTCCGCGACAAGCTCGTGAGACCGCATGGCGGTGGCGGCAAGGGATATCGAATCCCATGAAATTGTTTGGGTGGGAATGTCGGCGGCGGACTGCAGTGCGGCGAGTGACGACGGCGTAGCTGCGGCCTGCAGTGACGCGGTGACGGCGGCGAGGGACGGCGACGCGGTGACGGCGGCGTGGGACGGCGACGCAGCAGCGACGGACGGCGACGCGGTGACGGCGGCGAGGGACGGCGACGCAGCGGCGACGGACGGCAACGCGGTGGCGGCGGCGAGGCACGGCGACGCAGCGGCGACGAACGGCGTCGCGGCGACGGCGGCGTGGGACGGCGACGCAGCGGCGACGGACAGTGGCGCGGTGACGGCGGCGAGGGACGGCGGCGCGGGGGCAGCGACGACGAACGGCGACATAACGGCGGACAACGACGCGAGAACGGTGGCGAGAGACGGACTTTCGCTATGTAATCGCGCAGAAGGTGAGTCTCTGGTCTTTCTGCAGGTTAATTGTAGGAGTATTTATAATAAAACTGTTCATTTCTGGAACACTGTAGAATCTTATAATGTAGATGTCGTGATAGGTACGGAATCATGGCTCAATTCGGAAATATTAAACGCTGAAATCTTCAGACAAAATTTCTCAACATTCAGACGTGATAGAATGGATCGCATTGGCGGGGGTGTTTTTATATGCGTAAAAGACAACTTTGAAGCAGTAGAGGCATGGATGGATGACAAATTTGAAATAATAGGTGTACACATTCGAGATAGATATTCAAAAAACCAATGGGAAATTATAGGTGCGTATAGGTCACAGAAAGATGGGCACGAACCGTTGCAAAGACTTGTAGAGCGAACCCGCGCAATCAGGAAAAGTGGGAAAAACGTCATTATCGGAGGAGACTTAAATTTACCGCACGCTACCTGGGAGGGGGACGTGGGGGCTGAAGGCGCCGCCCAACGCCTCGTTAACGAGTTGGTTTGGGACAACGGCTTAACGCAGGTAGTGACTAAACCGACACGCGATAATGCTTTACTGGACGTTTTCCTTATTCGACCGGTGGACAAACTTCTTTCCTGCGAAATAATTCCCGGAATTAGCGACCACAAAGGAGTCCTTTTAAAAATGTGCAGAGAGGTTAAGAGAAACAATCCCATTAAAGAAAGAAAAATGTTTCAGTTTTATAGAACAGATGTTACAAACATGCAATTATATTTGAAAAGCAAATTTTCAACTTGGGCTTCTAGCGGATGTACAGTAGAACAGATATGGACAAACTTTAGGAACATAATTTTAGAATGCTTAGAAAAATTCGTGCCTACCTAGAAACTACGGTGCAATTCGGATCCGGTCTATTTCAACAAAGAAGTGAGGCGACTGAAAAGGAAGGTTAGGAAAGCGTATAGTAAACGTAATGTAAACAAGGAACAGAAAAATAATTTTCTACAATTATCTAAAGACTTACTAGAATTAAAGTTACATACCCAAGAAAATTACCTAAAATCAATTCTAAACGATCGATTGAACTGTTGGCAAAATTTCTTCAAGTATGTGAGACATAAGAAAGGGAACAAAGAAAGTATTCCAGCGATCTGTGGAGCTGACGGTTCGTTAATTACAAATGACAGTGAAAAGGCGGCTTGTTTAAATAGGCATTACGCGTCGGTTTTCAAGCCGAAGGATCAGATTTCAGTAAATAAATCAACACCCGTTATAGAAACCTTTAGAGTCGATGCAGGAATTATTAGAAAAAGGATTGCAAAAATTAGGAGAAATAAATCTGTAGGTCCTGACGGAATACCAGGAGAAATATTGAAATTGGGAGGGGAAGCCATGATTCCTTACCTTGCTCGGTTAATGGACGTCACTGTAAATAATAATACGATTCCTCAAAATTGGAAAGAGGCAATTGTAGTGCCGATTCATAAGGGAGGAGACAAAAGGATTGTTAATAATTACAGGCCTATAAGTTTGACATCAGTTGTATGCAAGCAGATGGAACACATGATTGCGGAATATATTAGACGAGTCTGGAATAAAACCGACTGGCTTTTTCAAAATCAACACGGTTTTCGTCCTAGCTATTCGTGCGACAGCCAGACTATTTCTTTATGTCAGGACATAGCAGATTCATTAGACGAAGGGAGTAGGGTCGATGCAGTAATATTAGACTTTTCTAAAGCATTTGATCTGGTTCCACATGGCCTTTTAATTGAAAAACTGTCAAAAACTGGATTAGATCATCGAATAATCTTGTGGATAAAAGAATTTCTTACGGGCCGAACTCAAGCAGTCAGAATAGGTGACAAACACTCATCGAAAGCCGATGTAACCTCTGGGGTCCCCCAGGGGAGTGTGTTAGGGCCATTGCTATTCTTAGCGTTTATTAATGATATTGCAACAGGAATAAAATCGAAAGTTAGACTTTTCGCCGATGATTGCATAATATATAGGAGTATTGGCGCGTCTTCGGATGAAAATGTTTTACAGAACGATCTTAACTGTTTATGGAACTGGGCGTGCAGAAATAAGATGGAATTAAATCCGGAAAAGAGTAAATTCATTTGTTTTACCAAATCTCGTTCGAATGTACACTCGAATTACAAGTTAGGAACTAACGATATACCGCGTGTAAAAAACTGTAAGTACTTGGGTTTGGTCCTGGGTAGCGACTTGGGCTGGTCGGATCATATTAACAATACGGTCAAGAAATCATGGAGGGCGCTGCACTTTGTAATGCGCATTCTAAAAAACAGTAGTTTGAATGCCCGATCCTTGGCATATACTTCACTTGTTCGTCCTATTTTAGAGTACGGAGCGGCCTGCTGGGACCCGTACAGAAAAGGGCAAATCGAGGCGTTAGATAAAATTCAAAAACGGGCCGGGAAGTTTGTAAGTCATGGACGCGTTGATGGACGAGATGAATGGGAACCCTTATCTAAGAGACGGGAACGGGCGCGTTTATGCGTAATGTACAAGACATACAAAGGGGACTCAGCATGGGCAGACCTCAGTAAAAGATTACAGAAACCTGATTATAAAAGTAGAGGAGACCATCCCTGGAAAATACGATGTAGAAAGCAAAGAACTGATGTAGGCAAGTTCTCCTTTGTGAATCGTACTATAGTAGATTGGAACAAACTACCTGCAAAAGCACTAGAGACTCTTCCTTCTAATGTAGTGAAATTTAAAAATATACTTAATTCTATGTAGGTCATCATTAATAATACTGGGACTTTTATCATTATTATTATTATTATTATTATTATTATTATTATTATTATTATTATTATTATTATTATTAGTTTCATTATTATAATCGTTAGTATTATTAATAATATGGTCATGTCTCTTATACAGTGAAGTGAAGTGAAGTGAAGTGAAGTGTGGTGGGGGCATGGAAGGGGTGGGGAGTGTAGTGTAGTGCAGCGCAGTGAAATGAAGTGAAGTGGAGTGAAGTGAAGTGTTAGAAAAGCTATAAGTCAACATATAGATAACTCAAAATTAATTATAACTAGGATATCAATCTCTAATTCTAATTGTAATTATATTTGTAAATATTCGTAATAGTTTTGTAATTGTCGTATATCTAGTTGTAATAATGTTTGCCACCGAGCATTAGCTCAAAGCGAACTTTAATAAATCTATCTATCTATCTATCTATCTTACTTTGTTAATTTACTATGAAATTACCTAGTGTTTCATGTAGGGAGTAAGAGCGAAGGAAATTAAGGTGGGTGGAAAATACGTTCGTAACTATAAATAAAATAATAATTTCATTTATATTGGAAATATAAAATAATTTAATTACAATTAACAAATAGCGGCGCAATGTTTCACTGTCCCCAGTAAAGGTTGAATAGCTTACAGACCTCAAAAGCCCCAGAGCGCGGTCCGGGATTCGAGCGCTGTTGAGGTTCGTGGATTTTCCACTGCATTACAAACAAATAGTAATATTTTATTGTTGTCTTAATGCTCAGAATGAATTACAAAAACGCAAAGTAAAATAATTAATAAGAAAATACTTCTTACATTGCAGTGTAAGATCTCAACTTTTGTACTATAACGAACTACGTTGAAAATTTGATACGCTACGATACAAAATGTTCTATTTGATAATTACTACGTTATTTTACCGGTAAGAATTGTCAAGGAATCTAAGTTAAAAAATGCATTTTGTAAATAATTTTATATTCTTTAATTTTTTATATGATAATAATTTCGATGAAGCGTAGAGTGGTTGAGCTAAATACGAAAATCTGAAACAAGTGCGAGATGTTTCGGGTATTTTGCAATTTTATTTGTGAACAATTTTTCAAGGCGCAAACCTCAAATTCGGATTCAGCACTTTCAAAGCACCTGAAGATTCTACGAGAAAAAAAACTTTCGACTTTTTTTTCTAAATTAAAAACGTATAAACAAATCGTCACACGCGAGGAAAGAACTAGTGTCATCAACTTCATTCAAACGTAACGTTACCAAGGGGGCATCGATGATTGATTCCGATTTTTAATAGAAAGCTCAAAATATTTGTTTATGATGGGCTTTTTCTTCAAAACATGATAAAAATATTTCATATTTTGCTGGAATGTGTGTTATTTCAGTCTTCCACTGTGGGTAAAAAAATCGAGATTCTTCGCGAGGCTGATTGCAAGCTACATAGGGACTTCATGTTAGGTTTTTTAAAATTATATTCTAGTAAAAATGTAATATACAAATATAAAAAAGTTAAACGTGGCCCGGAAATGTATTTTGTCCCAGCCCCTTGCTTTAAGTTGCGCAGAACTAAGGAAGTTATAGATATAGAAAGACCAACGGAAATATCTGGTGTGAGGTACCACGGAAGGCGGCTTTGAAAACGCAGCGTGGAGAAAAATCCCGCGGGCTGCCTCCGGATACCACCATCGTTTTCTCTGTCGAATAAACAAGGGATTCCTTCTGCGCGATCGCTCTCCGCCTTAGCCCGGAGGAAATTGGAGGTTTTCGCCAGCGTTTGTCTTCCCGTGAGCGCCTTCGCAACGCCGCGCCATAGTTTCCGGTCGCGCGCTATAAAAACGCATTGCGCGGAAACTGCTACGTGGGCTGCACAGCTCTTGCGCACGACGGCGATCTTTCGTTGCGGTAATGAAAATGTGACATAGCTTTCACGTTGTTCTCAAGTTGTGGAACAAGTAACAAAAGTACGCTTTCTCTTTGCTCTTCGACTTTTTAACAATCAAGAGATCTCAAGGGCTTCACTATTTGCACTCTTATTACTAGAGCCCGGAAGTTTGGCCAAATATATTATTGTTATTGTTACGATTTTAAGACCTTTGACACAAGGAATCACTTAAATGTAATTTAGGAGACGTAGGTATTGGAAAATTTCCCTTTTGGCAAGTTCTCTTCTTATGGATATTTTTATTTTGTAAACAGACAAAATTCGATTACTTTTAATTTTATTTTGTTTTATTTTTCTTCTTTTTCCGTCATTGTCCTTTTCCTTCCTAGCACCCATCTCCGCCAACATAGAAACATAGCTGCAAGACTGGTAAAATTTGAAGGCACTGTAATTACTACTCTACTACTACTACTACTACTACTACTACTACTGCTACTGCTACTACTGCTACTACTACTACTACTACTAGTGTAATAAATATGAAAACATTACACTCTTTGTATTGTGTGCTTGCTATCCTCGCTACTGTTTACGCAATAAAGAGAAAGTTAAGTAATGCTGCGGAAAACAGCAGCATTCCTTAAAAAACTTTTATTGTCGGGTCCTGACAACGAAAAAGTGGATAAATCCTGCTCTGGGTATAGTAAATTCTTGCTCTAACACGTGATGCAGCCAGAATGTGTGTTTCGTAGGTCCTTCATACCAAAATATTAATTAACGGCAAAATGTCTTTGTCGCCAACCAGGATGGCCGAGGTGGCTAAGAGCGAGTACCGACTCAGCGCTTCGGTCCGAAGGGTCGCGGGTTCGAGTCCCGCCGTGGGCATGGCTGTTTGTCCCTTGACTGTCTGTTGTCGCGGAGGGCCTCGCGTTCTGCTGACCCCAGATCAGAGGAGCCCGCAAGTGTTTGTCTAGTGTATGGTCGAATATGCGTCCCTTCGGACGTAAAGGACAACCGGCTGTCGGCTGGATAAAAGCCATAGGAAAAAAAGAAAAAAATGTATTTGTCTCCGTCCGTCCGCCAGTGGTCGTCTGCGCCTAAACCATTCAGCCGGTTTTCTCCAAAACTATATTCCCCGATCGATCTGAACGAGCTGAAGAATTTGGGAGTTTTTTAAACATATATTTCAATTTTTGAGGATACTTTACGTAAAATATCAAACATTTTTTAAACTTTTTTTATTAAACATAGTGCCAGGATAGCGTAAAGGAGGCTGAATAAAATGGTGCTGGTCTCATGTTTGTTGAAATCACGATTTTTCCGAAAATTGCATTTTTTGGTTGTCTTTCTATAACTATAATATTGAAGGTCGAGATTGTTTTCTTTCATGAAATCTGTTTCTTAAATGCAAATCTCAAAGTAAAGTCATGTTAAATTTTTCGAAAATATGAGCAGTTTTCGTGCAATTTTTAAATTTTACTTTCGTACTTGAAGCCATATGCATATTGGAAATCCGTAATTTTTTCGTCCTACATTTAGTATGAACTTGGGAAGCTGGGAGAGTTAATGCTGATTGTAACCGTAGATTTAAAAGCGACATTGCAAACACATTATATTTTCACTTTCTTTATTTCAACAACTAATTTGCGTACTTACACACAGCAGCAGAGTACACATAACGGCAACATGTATTGCTCAGTACAGTTTGTTAGTTTTCAGACGAAAGTTGCTTCTTTGAGAATTTTTAAAATTTTGAATAATCATTTCACATTAAACATTCAACAAATACGAAAAACAAAATTTTCTGTATATGCATATATTTTATCTACGTATATGACTCAGAACCTAAATAAGCTCACCTATATAAGCTTATTGAGTTTGTCGGTCTATGTCGCTCTCCTACACGCACACATCATGTTGACCCTGCAAAACCGCAGATGAAAACATCACATGTTGCCCAATATTCTGTGTATACTCACGTGAGAGTCATTTAATAACTCTTTTGTACACCATATCCGCGCCTACCTGCTCGTACCCGGAGGTGGTCCAGCGGTCGCAATTTACTGTAGAGAAGATCTGCCGGGGAATTCCTCCCTCGCCTTTTCCAGCTACCGCTTTTCCACGCCGCTGGGCTGCCTCTGCCGGGAACTCTGTTTGGACTAAAAACATGCAAACGGCCACACCCCTGCCCCAGGGTGTGTTTTCTAGGTGTTGAGAAGTAAATTACTTCCTCCTTGGTCGAGGGCGGAGCTGTCAGGAAACACAGGATTTTCAGGAACGCAGCACGGATTTTAGAACCTATACGAAATGAATGACACGGTGTGGAGGTTTTAATTCAGTACAAATATAAAGCATATTTATTCAGTGTTTGAAAAAAAATCAAGCACGTGATACTATGAAGAAATATGAAAAATTTCAATTATTTATAAAACACCATCGTCACAAAACGATGCAATTCACAACACACATTGCCATTTATTTCAGGCAAATTAAGTGAACGGATTTATAGTTTTGAAACGGCGAAAACACTTATTGGTGACGAATTATTAAGAAGCAGAAATGTTCCCATCCCTCGGAGGTGTATTTCCAATTCTTCCGCCCACAATGTGCAACTTAGCATATTTGTAAACAACTTTACGCAAAAGTTCGTTTTGCAAAGAAAAATGTTATTACAAAAAATAATTCTCCTTAAATTTGTGCACAAAAATAATCAGTTGCATGTGTCATGTGTAGCGAATCATTTCCGGGATAAAATTCTAAAATCCATAGGGAAATATTTTGGTGTTATTTTTTTTAATGCTCTTGAAACTACATACACATTCGTTTACGAGTATAACGTGTCATAATTACGAGTTACGAATCATAATTCACGAGTGATTTGAGGTTCACAACATATATTTAGGATTTGGTATTGAAGATTTACAGAAAGAAACAAAGTTTGATTAAATGATCTATTACAAAATAGGATTTATATTACTACAATAATATATTAATTTATAAAAAATCTCCGATCTAGGTTGCGCTGATCGATATGGCTAGTGCGCCTTGTCCCTCTTGGCAAGAAGGGCGGCAGGTTTGAGTCCTGCCTCAAGTACAGATGTTTGCGTGTGTCTTGTAGCATGGTGGAACTCTTCCAACTACCTTGAATCACACCCAAACCTCGCTCTTCCATTCCTGGTCGGCCTGGATGGCGCAGGAGCTGGAGTACTAGCTCCCAAGTACGAGTAACATCCAGGCTGAGGGTTCGAATCCCGTATAAGACGACGCGTTTTTTGTGGCATGTTGAGACATCCATCCGCCGTATATTACCTTTCCAATCATCTGTACCTGCCCTTTCTAGCATCAGTACTAATCCTCAAAAGCGGCTACATTTAGCCGGCATGGGCCTAAGGGACAGCTTGTCAGCTAAAAACAACCTTCGCACTATCTGCGTTGGGCCTACAGGCCATCTCTGGCTGCCGAGGAGGGGAAGGGTCTCATCCTCGAAATGTAAAAAACAAATTTGGGAGGAGCAACGGGGTAAATGCCTCCGGAACCAAGGTGAATAAAGAAAGGTAACTCTAGCTGATAAGTTACAAAAGCTAATTCGTAAGCGCAACTAAATAAAAAAATTTAAAATAAAATAAAATATTTTAAATAAATTCATCTCACTTTTGTAAAATCAATTGAATTTGTATTAAATAATCTACATATAAATAAAAGGGAATGTGTGTTTTTGTGTCACACTTGGATGCAAAAACTACACAATCAATTTTGCTGAAATGTTCACACTTTGATTTTATTAGTACCATGGGGAAATAAAATGGTGGTTTGAATTAAATCGGACATACGGGAGGATTTCAAGGTATTCCGATGGTGGTTCGTCTCGACAGGTACTCATTAAGACAACGTACTCGTTGGAGACAATATGATTGTTAAAAATAATAAACCTATTGTCCTAACACCAGACGTTTAGAATACTATTCCATGTCACAAGTTGCAGCTCGTCAGACGAAGAATATTGATATTCCCCTCGGACTGCCGCGGTCGCCGGGTAGCACTCCACAGCGCATGCCATCAAGATTCTCCACCCATTTGGTTGCTTCACGAAAGATCGTATGTTCACCTGTGTTAGAGCTAGGGGCCAAAGAGAAAACTCTGTAAACCCAGTAACAGAGCCACGATCCAAGAGCGTGGCGCAATACCCGGGAGTCACCAGACGCCGGAGAGAGCGCCAGTTGGCCGTCCTTGGTTTCAAAAGGATTTCATGTATAAATCGATATTGCTGCAATATTTTCAATATTTAGTGTCATTAAAAGAAAAATGTATGTTCCTATGATATTATTAATTTTTTTCAATTATCTGAGGGTTGTACAACCGTGCAACCTAAGCCCGAGCCACCACTGAATCACAACTCCACCGCCACTCGCTTCTTCCTCATTGCAGGGCTGACGGGGTGAGTGGCAGCAGAGCGGTGGCCACAGGAGCTCGGGTGCGCGAGGGCCCTGGCGGGGCGGCGCCATCCATCACCCGGGGCTGCGCGACAGCGACACGGCGCGAGGCTCCCCGCGCCGGGGCGTCGCTCACCGCGCGGGGATCATCTCCAGCGACCCCTGTGAGCCCCGCGCGGGCCCCTAATCTCCTCGCCAAGCGCACAGCACAAGCGAGGCGCCGCCAAACAACACGCCCTCCACGAGACGCAGCCGCGGACGCTGGCTGCCCGGGCTTCACCAGTCAGAGCGCCTGCCGCGGTGGGGTAACACTGGGTCGTCAGTCGCGTCTACG
Source organism: Teleogryllus occipitalis (assembly GCA_011170035.1). Lineage (NCBI taxonomy): Eukaryota > Metazoa > Arthropoda > Insecta > Orthoptera > Gryllidae > Teleogryllus > Teleogryllus occipitalis. The sequence continues at coordinate 22,112 of BLKR01005895.1, forward strand.
AGGTTTCAGACAACTTATTGCCAGCTTTAATGTGTTCGTTCGTCTTTATTTTAAAAATAATTAAGTTAATTGTAAGTTCTTAGTGACTGTTCATTGAGGCAATAAAATATCTATTTTTTACTGATACCTTATACGTTATAGCTTGAACGTGCTCACATCATCACGTCATGTTGCCTGTGATAGGAAGCACGATAAACGCTGCGTAACTTACCTGGATCGAAAGGATCGTTGTTACGTGGGAAATACGAAACTAGTTTAATCATGCTACGTGTTCTCTTATGGAGGGAATTATGCGAGGGAAATATGAAAAGACAAACCGAGTCAAGTTAGCATCTAGTTAATTAGTAAATAAGTACATCAGAATCAATCAAATTAAATAAAAAAAATGCAATTACGTACCATGGGCGTTAACTGGTTCTAATGATCTCGGGAGGCAAAAGGCCCTCGAGCCAAAGGCAATCGGGCATTTTTTCGACGGTCGATCATTAGAACCCTTATAACACCTTGAGTGCATAAATAACTAATATAACAAATTTTTATTTTTTTGTAACATGGTTTTTCTAAATAATATTATTTTGAAACGCATCTTCAAAAAATTAGGGATTTCAGCAAATATGAGACCTGCACCAAAAATGGACCTTCTCTTAAGCATCTTTTACAATATCGGAGCGCGAAGTTTAATAAACTTTGGAGCCTTTCTGATAAAATGTCCTAGAGGCTTTATGTAAAGTACCCTCCAAAATCAAAATATCCGTTTCAAACTCACCAAGCGTCCAGTTCATTAAGATAGTTTAGGTGTAACCGTTGTCTATGGATTGATTGATTTTTTCATGTTTCCGGGCGTGTCAACCGCTTCGGTCATTAGTCCCATTAGTGTAGTGCATGTCTTTTTCTCGGGAGATGGCGGTGATCTTCACCCGCTGGATGGCGAGATCCAGCGCCGGCCTACCGTCAGCTAGTGGGGTTTCCCCCTAACCAGGACTCTCCCACCAGCAGGGCTCCGCCCCAGCCGGGACAAGCTCTAAGCTCCCGACCGTTCTCCCTGAATATGTGATAGTGTAGTGCATGTTAGTGAGTGTGTAAGGGGAGAGGATAGGACAAGGAAGAGGAAGGACAGATCGCGCGCGGTCCGTGGCCCGTTTGGTAGGGTACTGCTCCGGCATTCGCCTGGTGTTGATCGGAGAAACCACGGAAAACTACCGATCAGAGCAGCCGGCTCCAGAATTCTCCTCTAGACAGCGACTGAATTCGACCTAGCTGAAAAGCTAGTGTCGCAAATCCTGCCGCCGCCAGGACTCGAAACTAGGACCTCTCGGTCAGAGGCGCTGCAGTGACATCAGTTGATGCACTGAGCTACCGCTCCCAGTTGGTCTATGGACAGACATACACTTTAGTCTCAATCTATTTTTCGATGCCAATTAACTACAAAGTAGAGAGATAGTAATTTACTACATTATTCCATATTTCACCCCACACCGCCCATCACAACCGAAATCAAATTGGTAACACTTCACCCAAATCCTACCTAAAAAGGTTCACGTGCCAGCCAACATCCCGTCATCGTTCGAAATTCATAAAACTATTACTCACCGGACACGACAAATGAAAAACGCATATGGTAAACAATTATAGACCAAAATAACAGCTGTTAAACCCTTCCGAACCAACCAACAGAAATCATCACACTAAAACGACAAACACAAAGACATTCCTAAATATTCAGGCGAGGCAAAGGCAAAAAACGACTTAAACAACTACAGCTGCAATTACATCGACAACTAATGGAATACGAGACTCACAAATACGACGATTTACTAACAAACAAAAGCAACACTATTAACTTCCATAAAGTAATCTGCGCGGTCAGAGCAAACTCTATCAAAATGTCTCTTCTAAAAACCCCTGCTAACATACTGAGTTTTGAACCGCAAGCCATCACTAACACCTTCGCCCCTACCATAGCCACAAATTTTCTTCCCCCAAACATCCCCATACTTGATTCAGTAACCCTTCACTACCTTAAATTCCCAAAGCAACAGACATCTAAATCTAGCAGCGCCCAAACACCAATCGCAAACAAAATATTTCCATAATTATAGACGAATTAGGTACTCTATTCCCGAATTTTAGGCTCTTTTGGATTTCCCAAAATTGCGAGCGCTGATAGCTTTAGACTAATGCTAGTAGCGCCCACTCACAAAATCCATCTAAAAATCAAATTAAAAAATCTGAAACCCTACCCAAAATATAAATATAATATTAAGCTATAGGAAAAAAATTACTCGTACATTCATATTTCAAAATTCAGGGATATATATATATATATATATATATATATATATATATATATATATATACTAATGAAAATAATTCAATTTTTTCAAATCTTCAATATTTACGTCTTCATAAAACCTAAACTACACGACTTTCTCTTCCAGCAATATAATATAGTCTAAAAAACATACAAGGAAGTTCGACAATGCGAAAAAATAATTTTGAGCTCATCTCCTTTCATTCTAAAAAACAGAAAATTATCGTGCGAACGATATAAGACCTTTTAACCATTTCTCCATTACTCAGTATATTAACTAAAAATTACTGAACGTATAAAATAAAAAAATGTAAGGGAAATTGTACACATATTGGGAAATAAAATATGATCCTCAAATAATTTTGGGCTAGTCCCATACAATTTGAAAAAAAATTAAACTAATAAAAATTATCCCAAATTTTTTACGATCTTCAATATTTGCGTTGTTATAAAACATAAACTACAAGACTTTCTCTTCCATCAATCGAATATTGTCTAAAACACATACAAGCGAGTTCGACAATGCACAAAAACAAGTTTGGGCTTGTCTCCATCCTTTTCAAAAAGTGGAAAATTCTCGTGCGAAGGATATTAGACTTTTTGACCACTATATCATTCCAAAGTATGTTAACTCAAAAATAGGGAACGTGAAGAAATAAGGAATTAACTGGCAATTGTATACATGTTGACAAATGAAACCCTACCCACAAATAATTTTGGGCTAGTATCATTCCGATTCAAAAACAATATTATTAATTAAACCGTACCAAATTTTCCCGATTTTCAATATTTGCATTGTTATAAAATCTTAAGTACAAGACTTTCTCTTATAGCAATAGGATATTATCTAAAACACGTACAAAGGGGTTTCACAAAGCCAAAAAATAATTTCGGGCTTCTGACCTTATTTCCAAAAAAGGGGAGTTTCTCGAAAGAACAATGTTATACTTGTTCGCCATGAAAGCATTACTCAATAGAAAACTCAAAAACACAGAACGTATGGAAATAAGGAATTATTGGAAATTGTACACATGTTGACGAATGAAATGCTACCCTCAAATAATTTTGGGCTGGTATCGTACTTATTAAAAAAATATATACTAATCAAATAGTTCTACAATTTTTTCCTTTCTTCAATATTCGCGTTGTAATAAAACAAACTACACGACTTTCTCCTCCAGCAATCAAATATTGTCTAAAACAAAAAGGAGTTTGACAATTCCCACGATTTTAGACGTTTGAAAACTCTTCCATTACTCAGTAAAAAATCAAAATTTCTGAACGTATAGAAATAAGACATTTATTGTAAATTGACCACTCGTTAGTAAATAAAATGCAATTTTCAAATAATTTTGGGTTATTCTCGTTCTTATTGGAAAAATATATACTAATGAAAATTATTCCAACTTTTTTTCGATCTTCGATTTTTTTCGTTGTGATAAATCCTAAACTACATGAAATTCTCATTCAACAATCAAATATTGTCTAAACCACTTGCAAGGGAATACGATAGTGACCGATAGTAATTTTAGGCTTCTCTTTTTCTTTCCTAAAAATTGGAAATTCCACTACGCTCAATATTAGACTTTTTGACCACTTTATCATTACGCAGTAAGTAAAACTCAAAAATGCAGAATGTAGGAAATAAAGACTTTATTGACAATTGTACACATGCTGGCAAATAATATGCGACCCTTAAATAATTTTGGGCTAGTTTCGATCTTTTTAAAAATAATATACTCTATATAAACCATTCCAATTTTATTTTTTTGAAAAACCGGAGAGATTTACCGTACGAACGATATTAGACTTCTTGATCACTTTTTATGGCAAATTATGTATATCCAAAACTATTCGACGTTTGTAAATAAGGTATTTATTGGCAATTATACACATATTGGCAAAAATGGGCCCTGAAATAATTTTGGTCTTGTCTTGAATTTATGAAAAGAAGTAAACACTAATGAACAGAATCCTTTTTTTTCGATCTTGAATATTTGCGTTGCGATGAAAACTAAAATTCATGACTTTTTCTTCCAGTAAGCGAATACTGTCTGAACCACATACAATGGTGTTCGACATTGCCCCAAAATAATTTTTGTCCATTCCCTCCAAAAAATGGACGATACTCGCGCGAACGATATTTAGACTTTTTGATCACTTTCGCGCGTCTCAGTAAATAAACTCAAAAATACAGAACGTATAGAAATAAAGAATTTATTGGCAATTGTAAACATTTTGGCAAATAAAATGCTATCCGCAAATAATTGTTGGTGGGGCGTTGTAATGTAACATAAAAATGTTTTTGGTATAATTAAAGACTCAAAATAATGGAGCATGATTTTTCTTTGTTATGAAATATTGGGATGGTTCTCATTTTATTATTCTCGTAGTTAGAGGGGGGTTTCAAAATTTTGAAAAGTGACCAAAATTCGCTCGTATTTACTGTATAAGAGTTTTGAGTAAGTGCAGGTGCTTACTCTGCCATTCCCAATTTTTGAAACCATAATTGTGGGGGGTTGTGGGGTAATATAACAAATTCTTTTGGTGTCACTAAAGAGTCAAAAATTAATCCAAAATTATTGGGCAAAAAGCTTTGAGTTTTGAAGAATTATGGTGTTTTATATTTTCTATTTTATAAATTAGGTGTGGGTTTCAAAGTTTGGAATAGTAGCCAACAGGAGCCAAAATTCAACTATTTCGAGCATGCAAATAATTTTGATTTTTTTATTAAGTCGGAGTGCTAACTTTACAATCCCGTATTTTGAAACCTTATTTTCGGTCTGTTGTGGAAATCAAAAATCATTTTCTGGGTGTCACTAAAGAGCACAAAGTTGGCCCAAATTTATTGCGCAAGAATTTATGAGTTTTCAGAAATTGGGGTGGTTTTTATTTTTTGTTTTCTTATTTTGGGGTGAGTTTAGAAATGTTGGAAAATGGCGCTCCGGAGCCCAAATTTCACTTGTATTGACCGTACAAACAATTTTAATTTTGATTAAGTGGCGATGCCAGCTTTGATTTGATACCTTAATTTCCCAATTTGATACCTTAATAACTCCCCAATTTGATACCTTAATTTCGGGCGATGCCAGCTTTGATTTGATACCTTAATTTCCCAATTTGATACCTTAATAACTCCCCAATTTGATACCTTAATTTCGGGCGATGCCAGCTTTGATTTGATACCTTAATTTCCCAATTTGATACCTTAATAACTCCCCAATTTGATACCTTAATTTCGGGCGATGCCAGCTTTGATTTGATACCTTAATTTCCCAATTTGATACCTTAATAACTCCCCAATTTGATACCTTAATTTCGGGGTGTTGGAGGTAGCCCAAAATGTTTGGAGGGGGCTGAAATTAGCGCAAAATTATGATGCAAGAATATTTCAGTTTCTCGAATATGGGAGTGCCAGCTTTACAGACGTCCCATAAGATCCAATGTTAATTATTTCTCTTTGTACAGCCCTGAATTTCGGAATATAAATGCGGGAGTAATTTTTTTCCTAGAGTCCATCATTATTCTTACATTTTGGGTAGGGATTAGGATTTTTGAATTGATTTTTAGATGGATTTTCTGTGTGCGCGCTGCTAGCTATAGTCTAAAGCTAGCAGCGATCACGAGTTTGGGAAATCCAAAGGAGCCTAAAATTCGGAAATAGAGTACTTAATTAGCCTATAATTATGCAAATAGTTTGTCTGAGATTGGTTTTGGGGCGTTGCTAGCTTAAGATGGCACCAACCAACCCATAAACCAATAGCCGTATACCACAAGCCACCATGAAATATTCCAAATCATTAAAACAATAAACATCCGCAAATCACCTTGTCCCGACGGAATCCTTTTTTCCCAACTACACCACCTTTCGAAAAACACCTTACACCTCCTAACCAAAATATTAAATTATTGTTTCTATCTTATTTCCTCACTTCGTGGAAAACCGCCCGTGCAACAATGATTCCAAAACCAGGCAAATGTCATCAGCAGCCTTCCAACTATCGTCCAATTAGCTTGCTACCTATTTTTAGTATGCTATTTGAAAAAAAATATTTTTCTCCAACTCTACCCCTCTAAATCCTATCATCCGTCCGGTATAATTTAGTTTCCGAGAGGCTCGCTTTGCGGGAGTAATTCCAAACCCTAAATAGGTCTTTCCATAGCAATTCCTCTTCGTGAAAAAAAAAGCCTCTTTAGGACACCATTTCCCATAGCATCCTCCTTATGAAACTTCAAACTCACATCCCGAAACACCTTTACTCTCTTGTTCAAAATATCTCAGACCGATACTTCTTCGTTAAACATTTTCAGAAAACCTCTCCAAAACATCCTATCCACGCCTGCGTCCCACAGGGTGCCGTGCTATCACCTCCTCTCTTCTCACTTTATGTCAACGATGCACCATCCATATATGGTGTCAAAGCTTTCCTCCACGCTGATGACTTTGCCTTTGTAGCTTACTCTCGATCACTAAATCTCCCCCTAACTCAGGTACAAACCGCTTTAAACACGCTCCAATCTTGGGCCAAAGAAAAGTAACATTACTTTAAATCCCTATAAATACCAAGTAATAGTTTTCTCAAATCGTACTCACATCTTCCTTCCTTTCACAGGAATCATTTGTTTCTTTGTATAGGACGTCATTATTTCTTATAGGACGAGGTTTTACTCTTCTCTAATATTTTAAGAGTAATATTTCGTGTCTTTTTCATTAAAAAATCGAAAAGTTGACAAAATTTTAAAAAAATGTATTTAGGGCGGCGATAAGTGGCAGCCGCCAAGACGATGGGGGTAAGATCGTAAAACTAGCCCATACCATGGAAATTAGAAAAATTTACCCGGAGAAAATCTGTGCCATTATGTAGCACCACTAGTTTGAAAATTGAAAAAATGCAATATTTTGGCCGTCTTCGTGCAACTATAATATTGAAGGTAAAAATTTTATTTCGGAATGGAATCTGGAATGGAATCCTTAAAGACAGATTTTTAAATAGGTTTATATTCAATTTTTCGAAAATATGAGTAATGTCCGTGTCATTTTTGTGTAATTTCGGGAGAAATATATGTAAGTTGTTTCTCAAAGCCCACTCCAAATATTTTATTTAAATTTTCTCTAAAAATATATACGACGGTCGTTCAATATATAATGCACCATATTTTTTTTCTCAGAAATTATTTATTCAAAAGTTGTATATTTTGGTGACATTATAGCTACATGTTTCTTCTACACGTACTATTTTTCAACATAGTCTCCATCAACTTGTACGGTCTTACGCCAGCGTGAAACAAGTGCCTGTATTCCCTGCCGGTACCAACTCTTGTCCTGTGCGCGAAGCCATGTTTTCACCGCTTGAATGACGCTCTCATCATCATCGAAGTGTCTTCCACGCAAACCGTCTTTAAGAAGTCTGAAGAGATGGAAGTCTGAAGGTGCCAGATCTGGGCTGTATGGTGGATGGGGCAATGTTGTCCAACCCAATTTGGTGAGGTGTTCCCGGGTTCTGAGACTTGTCCACGCTTCATCCACGCGCCTCACCATGTCTGGAGTGGTGGCACTGACAGGACGACCTGAACGCGGCAGATCTAGGAGTTGAGTTGTGGCACTTTCTGACGCCTTCACTCTCTTTGCCCACCTCCCGACTGTGCTCCTATCGACAGCACAATCTCCATACAATAAACACAAACGTTTATGGATATTTCCCACAGTTTCTTTCTCTGCAATCAAGAACTCAATCACTGCTCGCTGTTTGTAACGTGGATCACTAACAGACGCCATTTTAAAAATTCACTACAGTTTTGCCAGCTGTTGGAATTATTTGAAACTTCGTCCACCTGGCGGAGAAACACTGAACTTGAAGTACCGCGAAGTACAACTTTCAGTTTTTGCTCAATGTGGAGAAAAAAATATGGGACATTATATATTGAACGACCCTCGTATAATAAAGAACACTAAAAAATGGTGCTAGTCCCTTTTCGACTATTGTTCCGTTTTGTGGAAATTCCCAAAAAGTTAATATTTTAAAACTACAAATTGGATATAGCGATTTTTTTTTGCTTTAAACAAAGCCTGTTGTTGAAAATCGGCTGTTTAAAAAAGATAATGTACAATTTTTTTAAGAAAAGAAACATCTGATTTCGCTTAATTCGTGTCTGAAATTTATGCAATTTCTAAAAAGTGCTTTCCTGTAAACCCGCACGAATTGTTTTCATTAAAATATCTCCTCGTATGTAACAACGTATGGTAAATAAATAAATAAACTAGTGATGCTATAAAATGGCACGGACATTCTCTCGCTAGTTAGTGTTCGAATCTCTTTAGTCTCGACTAGCTTTTGGATTATGTCTTATTCTCTTCCCAGCTCTCTTCTTTGGCTGCTGAAAGAACAATATTTCACATTTTCTCAATTTTTTCGGCTGCCTAATGCTAGAACTGAAACCACCATAATCTTATTACTATTATAAACGTGCAAATTCCAGTATGTCCCGGGTGGCCGCCGTGATTAAATGTTGCGTATGGACTCAGCTTTTCGGAGGGGAGGGACACTGGTACGAACCAGGCTGAGAGATAATTATTTGTAACAACTCTGTTGCCGCAGAAAACTATAGAGATTTCCAGAAACTTTATTGGAAATAATTTGAAACATTCCTCCTCACGTATACAAACAATTGAGATAAATAAACTGGAAGTGTCTGCATGTGAGTTTAGTATTTTGAACCTTTAAACGAATTTTAAGACTCTTGTTCATATTGAATGTATGTTACATCAAATCAATTGTTGTCATTCTCTACATCTATATGACCTGATTTAAGTAAACTAATCAATTTATCAACATGAAATTTAAATACAATATATACAGTACCTATCGGAGCGACTGATAAATTCTATGACGACTGACCGGGAGAGGTGGCCCAGGGCATCAGCTAATATCATTTTAGTGCCGGGAAAGTCCTAGGTTCGAATTTGTCCACGGCACTATTTTCGACACTACCCAGAGCGCTAGGTCGAATCCTGTCTCTGTGTGGAAAAGAACCGGCCGACTACTTTGATCGCTAGCCTTCCGTGCTTTCTCTGATCAACACCAAGCGAATGCCACGGCAATACCCTACCAAACGGACCGTGTCGCGATCTTTTCTTCACAGTCCTTGTCCTATCCTACCCTTTTCTTACACACAATTGCATGCTCCACACATGCCGGGAGACTGGTCGGGAGCTTAAAGCTTGTCCCAGTTGGGGGATACCCCTCTGGTAGGAAGCACCTGGTTGGGGAAAATCCCGCTAGCTGACGGTAGTTCGGCGTCGGATTCAGCCATCCAAGACGGAAAGATTACCTCTACCTCCCAAGTGAAAACATAGACCACGATTACGGAATTAATTACCTTAGAAAGTGGAAGGAGGAGTCCGGAATCACTATCAATGAACCTGACAACCAATAGTTGACAGTCCGTTTGTGGACAATTGTAGCTCCCAATCCGTTCAGCCAATTTTCTCCAAAGTCGATATTCCCTGATCGAGCTGAACGGATCTCGTGCTTTGGGAGTTTCTAATGGATTTATGATTGTTGAGGGTTTTTTATATAAATGTATTTTTTGGAAGGTCCTATAGAATTTTTAAGCAGACATTTAAAAAAAAGTGTTTTAACATTTACTTAGACCAACGTTTGGAAGGTCATTGGCCTTCTTCTTCACGGTCTAATGAAATTAAATATACATAAATTAAAACAAAAAGTTTCAATATTGAATATCATTATAAATTAGATAATAATATAAATTGGAATAGCTACAACATATGAGAGAAATTGCATCAATTAATTTTATAAAATTTCATGATTTACCTGAATTTTATTAATATGTGGTATCTTTTGAGCTGGAATAATCTCTCACTGGTATTTTTTTTCACAGCCTCCTATTTTTTATATGAATCGGTCATTTACCTTCTTATGCCTCTGCCCAAGTTGGGTCCATACGGCTCTTGTGTGCCGTAGTGTAATGAGTTCCGGCAAGTTAACTCTAAGGATCTGAGTCGGGCCTCAGGAAAATTTTGCCGGTAAAAAACACTTGCTGGTTTATGTAGTAGTATTATATTGCGGAGCATTTAGAAACTAAGCTAGAAAGCATATGTCTTGGTAACACCACTAGTTTCTCATGGCAATACTAATATTGTTTATATGATTTTACAAACTGGCATATTTTAAATGAATTTTAGAGAATGAATAAATTACTTTCCTTGATTCACTTTATAATATTTGAACTTCCTAAATTAATTGTGAAAGAGTAAATGTGTGAATTTATTTCATGCATTTGCTCATTTCTTAGTATATCTAGAAAAATATATAAAATTATTTCGGGTCTGTCAGACCCACAACAGTGGTTATGTCACAAAAAGTGACGATAGTTCTTAAGGGTTAAAGAAAATACAAGAACAACAATTAACTAGTATGTGATCATTCAAACAGAACAAATGATCGAGTGATAACTACACTACTTTTCATGTCAGTTACATAACTTAATTATAGAAAAACATGCATAAAATGGTCTCGAATAAAATATTGTACATCACACTGCAAAAGTTCCTTTTCATAGTTCGATTGGATTACCTCGAACTCTCCTGTCTCGTAATGAAAAGGTAGACTTTCTTGTCTTTTGATGTGCAGTACTTAAAAAATGATAGAGAAAAAAGTTAGAAAAACTGTTTACCTCTTCTGTTTTCCTGCATTTCTCCCCGTAGCACGTCACACATAGGTTTTAACTGTTTTTGTCATAAAATAAACAAATAAATAGCATAGGGTCTGGGAGGTCAAAACTTCGCGTTTTAACTAGTTCCTGGCTAAATACAACATCCCCACCGATATAGTAGTTTATGCTAGTTTATAATGTTGCATGAATTACTTTATTGCATGAATACATGTTTTGAAAACGAGCGACGTTGTGAACGAGTTTTCAAATTTATATGAATGCAATAAAGCAAAATTGTAAACGAGATCCATATGCTATTTTTTGTATAACAGCTTTATAAATTTATATAAGGATCAAAATTAATTTTAGGAACTACTTTCGAAAGCAGTTTTGTAGTTGGCAACATTGGCGTTACCTATATGACATAACGCATTTTGGGTAGCTGATGCTTGATTCTCAAGGGCATGCATGAGAAAGGTGGATTCCTTGCCGTAGGTATTTGTTAAAGAAGCAGCGAAGGCAGAATGCTTTATACTGGGAAAGTCGAGTGCATTGTACGAAAAGAATACAACAAATTTAAAAATGTGATGGAAACAAAGAACGTCAAGATTATAGACGATAATATATAATCTAACGTCTCGGCGGTCCAGTTTACCCCACATCACATATTTTCTTTATATGCCTGAAAACATACAATTATACAATATTATTAAAAACAAAACACACTATTATAAAGCAGAAATACTAACAATTAGTCTAGTGTGAATATTTTTCTTGTAGTTGTTATTCAACCGCAATAAAATTGCAAAGTAGATGAGTGCTAGAAAATACTTCTGACATTTCAGAAAAAACAATGCCTTACTGTTTTCAACAATGAAGGCCTGAACCAGCGCTCTCTGGAATACAAAGTCAGGCGACGATTTTGTGACGTAAGCACGAGTAGGCCCACGGCGTGATGTCCTTCTGTGTGTTGTGCGTTGTGGACTGTTGTGTTTGTCACGTTTTGTTCGGAAATTTGATTATTTTAATTACGGAAATTCGAACTTTGTAAGTACCATTTATTGACATTAGTTTCTGATTGAGTTTACTTTACGTCATATACCTAAAATTAAGGTAAATATAAACAAATGATTTATTTATGCTTCAACTTGTAAAAACGTGCTACAAGGCTTGTAGGTTATTGTTCACATTAAACATACTTTGTTTTGGACTTACATGAATACACAGTATACAAATGTTAGAAAATTTTGAACTTTTCAAACCCTTATTGTTTTATTTATAGTTCATCAGAATAATGCTGTACAAGTGTTGTGTGCCCAATTGTAAAGGCAGCTATCGTAATGACCCTGCCGTTAGTGTGTTCGGCTTTCCCAAAGAGAATGAACTAAGGAGTGCGTCGATCCGAGCTATTTGTAGGGAGAAAACTTTGATTCCCAACAATAAATCAAAGGTAGATATTTAAAAAAATACTTTAAACTTGCAAGCGTTTTCTTGAGGTGTGTGACAAATGCCGACTTTTAAATTGTTGCAGGTCTGCGAGCTTCACTTTCATGAAACAGACATAGAAAGAGAAGTGAATGAAACAGACATCGAAGAGAAGTGTAATGAGGAAACTGGAGAGCACTTAACAGCTCTACTATCACATCCTAGACTTTGTAGTGGTATGTTAATTTTAGAATTTAAAGGAATTAATTGGCCCTAAATTGTTATATACTGTTCTGTAATTGTTTGTAAATTCTTTGTTCAGATGCAGTACCATCAAAAGTAATGGATTATCCAGCATATTTATTAAAGCCTGAGACACCAGTTCGTGAAAGTCCACCAGACACGAAAAGAAAAATAGAGATGGAAAACCTTGAAAGGACAATAACCGCCAGTCAGGAGACGTATGCAGAGTACAATTCATCTCGTGTTTCCAAGAGTTTAGAAGAACTGAAGGGATTACCTCTAGAATTTAACTCAGAATGGACAGTATTAATTAGAAGCTCCTCGATATGTTTTATAATCGTAAAAGAAGAACCACAGCCACAGATAATATGCTCTGTTAAAGTGGATGAAAACTTGTGTGTTTTTGTTCATTACAGGAGTGTGTTAATTACTCAAATAAACAATAAGTTGTTACCAGCTAAATAAGTTACCAATAAATACCAAGTAAACAATAAGTTGCTACCAGATAATATTAATGAGTTACAAAATCTTGTTAATGAATGCCACTCAAGTTTTGGTGATGGGTTGGGCACTACTTTTAATGCCAATGATTTGACTGCTTTGATCTTGGACATATTGAACTCATTGAAAGGACTTTTGCCAGAAAAAGGTGAGGCATTGTCATTTTTAAAAGAGCAAGCAAGTCTTCTGAATATCCACCGAAGGTGTGCAAGCTATTCGGCGGAATTTTTAATTTTCTCCAGTTTGTTAAAATCTATTTCACCGTACGCGTATCATTTTATAAGATCACCTACTTTTATTATTTTGCCCAGTGAATCAACAGTGAAGTCTCTCAACTCCAATTTCGACCAGCCCACTGTTTGAACAAGGTTCCTCGAGGCTACTTCGGTATATACGGGGCAAATTTTCCTTGTTAGGGGCCGATGACAAATCAGTTATTTTACTGATGGATGAAATCCGTGTAAAATCTGCTATGGATTACAAAGGAGGGAGCATAGTGGGTGCCAGTGACAATGGAGAGAAATCCACAAGTGCATGCGTATTTATGGTTTGCAGCTTGCAATCTTCTTATATATGTTGAACATATTATACCTGTGCACAAAATGACTGGTAAAAAACTTCACTCTTACATTTTAGAAATAGTAATTGGTTTGGAGGATATAGGCTTTGAAGTTTTTGGAGTGATATCAGACAACAATCCTGTCAACAGAAAAGCTATATCGTTATTTGCTGACCCACGTGACTTAAAATATGTGTATGTGCATCCCAAAACCAGTCAAATGCAGTGCAGTCAAATCATTGGCATTACGAGTAATGCCCAATTCATCACCAAAACTTGAGTGGCATTCGTTTACAAGGTTTTGTAAATCATTAATGTCATCTACTTTAGCTGGTAATAACATTGTTTACTTGAGTAACACACACTGCTGTTGAACAAAACCACACAATTTTTCATCCACTTTAACAGAGCATATAATTTGTGGCTGTGGTTCTTCTTTTACGATTATAAAACATACCAAGGGCTTCTAACTAACACTGGTCATTCTGTGTTAAATTCTAGGCTTTCTTCATCTACACTATTGAAAACAGAGATGAGTGTGTGTCCCACTAGTGTCTCCAACTATCGGTTATTGTCCTTTTAAGGTTTTCCATCTCTTTTTCTTCTTTTCTTGTCTGCTGGACTTCCACAAACTGGTGTCTCAGGCCTTGATAAAAGCACAGTCCATTATTTTAACTCCGCCTGCAGTAGGCACTGGGGAGATAGAGTACCTCAGTAGACCGTTGTCAGTCCCAAGCCCGGATAAAGGAGGAGGGTTGGGTGTTGGGCCAGCTCCCCATCACCCTTAAAAAAAAGTGAAACTGTGAACTGTGTAAAAAGTGAAACGGTGATTTTGATAGCGTACTTTGTCATAGGCATTTTCCAAATCCAAAAGGAAAAAACCTTTTTTTTTGTTGTAAAAACTGTTGTAATATAAACATAATTATTACTTGATATCCCAGCTTGAAATCTAGCGTTCACCATAGTTTTGCATCTACTTTTCTTACTTAAAATATTTTAAATCGCCTATTCTGTAAAAATATTTGTAATGTTAATGAGTATTCATGTTCGATATACCTAAATGGAATGTGTATGCACATGTATTGAGAAAAAACGACTCAAATATTTTTTGTTTTCTTTTTTAATACACAAAATATGTATTGTATAATATGTAAATTGCCATATGATTTTTTTCAAAATAAATTACTATTTTTAAAATTAATCAAAATGTATTTTTTATTAACTTCTGATTCCAATTTTGTTGGTAGTTGTAGGAAGTTTTATTTTTTTCTTTCAAAGAAACATTTTCCAGAAATAAAAGGAACTTGTTTCTAAAAATATAAATCCTTAGATTTTCGTTACTAAAATTTGTTGTTGGGAAATGAAGTGCCAGGGAGAAATAAATCGTGAAATGCCCTTGCTATTGACTGCAGCAGAGCGTAGGCCCGCGACGGGGCTAGTGGGCCTACTCACCGTGACGTCATTGGCAAGATGGCTGCCCGTCGCCTGGCTTTGTATTCTAGAGGGCGCTTCCTGAACTTATGAAAGTGGCTTAGATTATCAGCCCTTTCATTCTACGAACTCTCTCTCTCTATATATATATATATATATATATATATATATATATATATATATATATATATATATATATATATATATATATATATGCGCGTGTGTATAAACAAACGTGCAAGCTTGATGCCTTACATAATGCTGATTTGGACGTAATAAAAATTAGAACATCACTAAAACACGACTACGTGAAAAAAGTGAGATGTTCTAATTTTCATTACGTCAAAATCAGCATTATGTAAGGCATCAAGTTTGTGGTGCAGCCACTCGAAATTGAAGACAATGATGAAACCTAAAGATAGTATTGACACATCTGTTTCTGAAAAAGTGCAATTATACACGAAACAAGTGTCGGTTATGAAGCAGAAAAATCTTTTCCCAAGCTGATGTGAAGAAAAATAATAAAAGCCGCTGATGAGAAGTATCTCTTGAAGGCACGCAAGTAATTCTTAATGTAATTCTTTAAACTAAAATTCTAATAATGTAATTCTTTAAACTTATTTATTTATATCAAAGGGTAAATAAAAGCTGTTCAGTTACTCTGTAAACTAGTGCTGCAACTCCACAGCGTTCTTAAATTTAAAGGGTGAGTTGTGACGCAACTATAACGTTTGTGATGCAAACATTCGTGCCGTAAAATGCTAATATGCCGACACAATAAAATCACTTTTACCTCGTGTGCCACACACTATTTTTAGACAGTCTTACGGGCTTTCATTTTCTTAAAATTCAAAATACATATCACTATGTTGTATGCAGGGTAGAAGTAGCTTATGAGGTCACATTATTGGTTTTTTCTTTCATATGTATTGCTTTTTTTCTTGCTTGCACAGATTTAACTGATCATTTGAGCATCGCGTCAGTTTTAGTACTAGTGGTAAAACAAGCTTTTAGCTTGCTATGCATGCCCTCAAAGAACCGCTTTTGCTAGAGGTTATTTTAAAAAAGTAATTAACTACGAATGGGAGCAAGAAAATTCTCATTGACGATATTAATGAGACAGAAACCAAGTAGAAAGTTCTGTCTAAAAAAATGGCAGTTTTCGCCAAAGCATTGCAAAACTTTCTCTATAATTTGTATATTATTACTCCGCATATATGTACGTATATGGGAAAGTAAAACCCAGAGTATTCGAAAAAAATCCTAATTCTCATCTCCTGAACACTAATGTCTCGCTCGCGTGAGACCGGAAACGGAAATCGCTTCACCGCTGTGCGATCATTGAACCTTGCTGGAGAGTATTAGAGTCCGATTTTTTAAAGAAAAGAATTGATATTGTTTAATGGAAACTGTCCCAGTCTTACATCGCGCATTTTACAGTACAACTATTGCGATATTTAATCAATTTCATTTGCCCGATACAGATTGCAGTGATCCGGAATAGTGTTGTTTACGTTATTCAGTGCGATCGTCGCTTCTTTCGAAAAATATTGGTGTACATAGATTGTCAAAAACGGGAGCATTGCCGAACGTGGCTAGGAATCGCCAATGCTAACAGCAGTGTCATTTTTCTTATTTAAGTCCTCGCGTTTCTCAAGATGAGCGTAAGTAATAAGTACCGAGACAGTGCATGTAGCACTGAGATTGAATGTACCGTGTTGTGTACGCATAGACGTGTTATTAATCACGGAATATGGCCAGGAATATGAAGTACATATTTTATTTAAAATGTTTTAATAATAAAAAGGAATATTTTGTTGGAGAAGTTTGGAGGCTTTTCTTACCTATCCCCATTACATCCTTCCCAATTCTTCTTCTTGTAGCAAAGCGCCGCTGGTCAAGGAAGCAGAAGTGGTTTCAAGTTATCTATATATTTTAAACACTAAAGGGTTTTGTTTAAAAAGTAGTTTGAGCTTCCTTACTACGCCAAATTTTGTTTTTTGTTCGCTAAATGAAGGAGAATGTGCTAGTTTCTAGGGTGCACGGTTGCACTCCTCCCCCCCATATAATCGAAAAAGATCTTATCTTAGGAATTTTCCAAAGTTTTCTTTTAATGACAGTCAATTTTCAAGATATTGCTGCAATATTGACGTACTTGAAATCATTTTGAAACCAAAAACCAAAAATATCCAAGGCAGCATTTTAAACATAACATTTACAACGAAGAAAAAATTCCCGTAAGAGCAGCTTGTGGGAGGAGATGCCGCCGAGATGAATGCGGGTACTTGCACAGCGGCGCGGCGTTGGGACAGCAGCACGGGCGCTGCAGTTCGTCGCGAGGTTTCATTTCACGCCCCGTGGGGCCCGCCTCCGCAGCAGTGTTGCCAGACGTACCAGGATCCTGGTGTTTTTTTACCAGAATTTTAATGAAAATTCCATGTACCAGGATGAAGACATCCTTAAAGACATCGCTTAAATATCGGGATTTATGTCTATGCTAACTTATGTACGATTTAAGATTCGTGTAATCATTTTTATTCAATAATTTAAAACTAACATCAGTATTACAAATAACTATGATATTGGTGAAAACAATGCCGTAAAACATTAAGGGCGGCATACAGGTCTTTAAGGGGACATTAAAAGGGTCTTACTAGCATATGAGAGAGTAGAAAATCTTCCATTTAGTATATCAATATAAAATGAATCCATACCTAGTCAATTTTAACCCTCAACTGGCGTCGTGGTGCCATTTTGATCCCACTCGAATTTCGAAAATGATTATCCTGCCTATTTTTTCAAATGAGAACATTGGTTTGCTGTTTATCTTCAAATAATTCTTCAAATTCTTATCTTTTGATCAGATAAATATTGTTGAATTTCGTGCAATTGTTTTGCAGTGGCGTGAGTGAAAATATGTGTTGGGGTCACAGCGGCACGCTGCAGTTACGCAACTGTCTTTGTAATGGCGTTATCATCGAAAATTGTGACTTGAGCTGACATGGACTATGGTATCACTATCTCTAGATGGTTAGAAGAGGTGGAGAGTTATCATAGTGACACTGAAGACATACAAAATGGGTTATAGCTGTCTTAGCAAGAATTCTTGAAGATGCTGGTATGTCAACTTTCCGAACCTCACTTGAACAACATTTTGAACGTGCACCTAACTAGAGAGCTTCGTGGAACCACTTTAATAATATAGAAGAAAAATATATTACCGATCCTGAATGTAATCCACAAGTAGACAGGCAAAAAAGCGATGCGCAATATGTCAGAAAAAATAACCGACAAACAAAATAATGTTTGTGATGTATGTTGCTGGTCAATGCGTCATGGGTATCCGCCAAACATCTGTAAGGAGTCTACAAATCTATTTTTGCAATAATGTGTTTATTTTATCGTTAAATATGTATGTCAGAAAATGATAATTCGAAAAAAGTTATTTAAAAAAATATTGGTCAAAATAAGATTTTATTCATGATTATCAGTGATCTGCCACATAGTTAATTATTATTTAGTTAAATCCATTAACCCTTCAGTGGTCGCGTGGACTACTATTGTAATCCAGTTTTATTCATTCGCTTTTACAGCGAGATTTGACAAACTTTTGGCATGGATATATATATATATATATATATATATATATATATATATATATATATATATATATATATATATATATAAGGTGATTACATATGAAGATATACTGTAACCGCTTGTCGTCGGTCACATTTATAACCAACGGAAAATAGAAGCAATAATACCCGACATTAGGCCCTACACGTAGTTTCTATAGTGGCGAAGAGATGGCGTAAGTCAGAAAAGGATTTCTGAACGCACTCAGACCATAGCCAATCAGGAAATTTTTGTGTAAATACGGACGTGGCGTGAACTTGCGTCAAAAGAGCTCGCTCTCTTTCTGGTTCGAGACGCCGAGGTGAACGGTTGCCTACAAGTACACCACATAGTCGACGAGGGACACGCGAAGATAACGGAACACAAAAGCTTTAATAAAAGGTAATTGACTGAGCACTTTTCATGGATTTACGTACTGTGAATATCGTGAGATTACATGGAATTAGTAAATGAATATTAAACAAGAATGCAATGAATGAAAGAACGACGGCGGTAATAGATCGAAATGAATCTGTAAAACCACGTTGCTGCATTCTTGTTGCTAGAAAAGAGGACTATTGTAACATAGGACATGTTTCTTCTTTGTTACAGCTTTCATATATTTCATACTTTTCATATATTCTTTATTCTTATTTTTGGGAATTTCACTTTGGAAATTCTATTATGAAATTTTGAGAATTATTAGAAGTACGGATTATCCAACACTAGCTTGACTTTTGCCATTACGAAGTCATAACTTGGAGTTTCGGACTCGCATTCTGATGCGACCATCGCCTCTGCGAAAGCTATGATGAATTTTCGTTGAACGACGGGGAGACGGTGTTCGGAAATACTCCAGTTTCGACGCGACAGGCAACGCACGGACCTTGCAGGAGAACGACGACCTTGAGGCGCGAGTGTCGCGCGACGGTCAGCTACACAGCGTGGGACGCGTGACGGTGTAATCACACGTCGCGAAGTAGGCAAATGATAGATCTACTTTAGTAATCGGTGAGGCGGTTGGTTACAGTATTGACCCTTCTATAGTTCGTGTGGTATGCTATTTCACAGCGCAGCGTCTAAACACTCTGTTCAAGAAGAGAATCTAGAAAGATTTATGATTCCTTGAATATTTTGTAAAAAATTTTATATACAGAACTATTACTTTGTCACTAAATGCAGTAAATTAGTTTCCAAACATAACAATAAATATTGGTTGACGACTAAACGACAAGTTTTAAATTCTACGGATTGGAGTGATAATAAAGACGGTTTTGAATTTGCACTAGATCTGCGACATCGACAACAAAACATTGATGTTTAAAATTAAAACGTTGATGTTCATAATATATCAACCAAAAACCACCGATGTTTTGAAGCTGGTTTAGTAACTTCTAACATTATTTCATGCGCAGTAAAATTTAATTTGACACTGCCCGTATATATTAATTTATAATTAAAATTGTGCGAAATAGGAGGAAAGACACAAGAAGTACCAGCGCATCAGGACCATCTCGGGTGAAGGAAAGTCTGCTCGATGAAGGTAATTCAAACCACGTTTATTTGGGTAGAACACATAAACAAAGAGTACGATCAGTTATTATTTCATAATTTTACTTTTTTGATTATGGATATGTTTCACTCATGAAGAAAACATCGAAAGAAAAAAAACACAAAACATCGATATTAAAAAAAATTGGCTTCAAGATAAAACGATGCTTAAAATATCTGTATTTTAAAGCAACGGGATGTTTCGAAAACATCAGCATCGATACCGCATCCCTAATTTGCCCCAGAGCTAGCTCGTTTCTGTTGGGGCGGTGCTCTTCACAGACCCGCCATGCAGTTGTGCTCGGCGGGATGCATAGTCTAAACTACACGTAGAACAAAATGTTACGTAATTCATAACCCACTTTTAGAAGAAACCGCCTCTAAGAGAAAAAGGTCAAACAAATACTAAACAAAACGTTTCTGCCTTATCCAGTTAAGAAGATTAGGAGTTGAGTTTGGTGGAGTGTTTATGCGGATAAAGCGAAACACCACGTATGTTTTGGGTTAGACCGGGAGCGGTAGCTCAGTGCATCAACTGATGTTACTGCAGTTCCTCTGACCGGGAGGTCCTAGGTTCGAGTTCTGACGGCAGGATTTTCGACACTAGCATTTCAGCTAGGTCGAATTCAGTCGCTGTCTGGAGGAC
Source organism: Teleogryllus occipitalis (assembly GCA_011170035.1). Lineage (NCBI taxonomy): Eukaryota > Metazoa > Arthropoda > Insecta > Orthoptera > Gryllidae > Teleogryllus > Teleogryllus occipitalis. Next base: position 43,070 of record BLKR01005895.1, read on the forward strand.
AATTATAGCGGCCGGCTGCTCTGATCGGTAGTTTTCCGTGGTTTCTCCGATCAGCACCAGGCGAATGCCGGAGCAGTACTCTAACAAACGGACCGCGCGCGATCTGTCCTTCCTCTTCCTTGTCCTATCCTCTCCCCTTACACACACACTTACACTGACATGCACTACACTACCACATATTCCGGGAGACCGGTCGGGAGCTTAGAGCTTGTCCCGGCTGGGGCGGTGCCCCGCTGGTGGGAGAGTCCTGGTTAGGAGGAAACCCCACTAGCCGCCGGTAGGTCAACGCCAAATCTGGCCATCCAGCGGGGGAAAGATCATAACCATCTCCCGCGAAAAAAACATGCACTACACTAACGGGACCAATGACCAAAGCAGTTGACGCGCCCGGAAAACACGAAAAAATCAATCAATCAATTTTGGGTTAAAACAGCATCACTACAGGCTACTGCCGTATAGCTAGTAATGGTCACTTCAAGCACAAAATTAAATCAGAGAAGAAAAAATTGGGAACAGACTTTCTTCAAAATGGAAAAACGCTTTGGTTATGCCTCTAGTAATGCCGCAAATTGAAGACCGAATACAATTTCTTTTTCCTTATTTTATATTTAAAGAATAAATAAAATTAGCAATCTTCATATTCCAATAACCACGAACCAGAGTTTTAGAGTTTCAAACAAGTCCATAGGGTAAAATATCGGGGGAGCTATTACTGAATCGTGTATCTTACCATTATCAAAATTTTACAAGTGTCACGTGGTCACAACTGAATCAAAATCAGGATATGAAAATAAATTAATATAGTGTGACTTATCTAAACTATCTACATTACGTAAGTAGTAGACCTGAAAGCAAAAAATATAAGAATTTGAAAATTGTCCATTTGAAGCAATGGATCTATTCAGAAAAAGGAACGCTACATAAAACGAATTTACTTCAATAGCCCAAGCATTTTAAGAAAACCACAAAAATGTTCTTCACTACAGCCACTACTGAAATATTTACCCTGTCTTCATCTCGTAATATTCCATTATGACAAGCGACTGATGAGTGGCAAAGCCTCGCATCGTGTAATTACTGAATCGAGTGGTGGTTCAAAGCTCATCATAGTAATGAAGGACGCCGTGTGGGGGCGCGCGCCACAAAGCCACAATTGTGACAGTCGCCGTGTAACCTGCCTGGCGACAGCCCACTCGAGCCGAACGCGTGTTTAACCTAAGCTGAGCGTGTAAGCGCGCCGTGTGCTAAGCGCGCGCAAGGCGGCGCTCAACGCGCGTCTCCCACGAGGCGCTCAGATCTTGGACGGCGCGACGCGACGCAGCGCAGCAGCTGCTACTCCCTTCGGCGCCAATCTACCACCTCGCTGGGGAGTAGTTGTTCTTGTATTAATTACATGAAACGATTGTTTTTTTAAATTTATTTATTTATGGTCGCTTTATAACAACTCAGATCATCAGCGAGCTCATTGTGACAACTCAGGTCATCAGTACATATACGTCAAACAAACAAAACGTTTGTATAATTATTTGCATGATCCCGACTCCTTATGGTTTACAACACACACCGTCTTTTTAGTTAACTTATTATCGCATCAACAAGAAAGTCAAGAAGACATATAAATAGTTGATCGATAAAATTCGTTAATCATCAACTGTATTAGATATAGTCAAAGCCACATTCAATAATTTATGCCGTGTACGATAGGTCCAGGCAAACAAAATCAATATCATCTAAGAAACAATAATTTTTCTCACGAAATATAAACAATTATTTTCTATGATCGAATAAAAATGCCTTATTAAGAATAATTATTTATTTGATTTCCACTCGTCATGGTTTTCAAATCAAAGCCACTTCTTTGTTCACCACCTCAATGCATTTTTTTTACACGATGACGTATCGTTTTTCTGATATCTTAAGAAAATACTAAATTCACGCCAGCAAACAGAAGAAAATTATTCATTTAACGTAGTGGTACTTAAAATCCTTCATTTGTATGCGATCATAGAAAATATCTTTCATGGACGCAGTAAGTTACATAAGACAGCAGCAGAAGGGGAGGAGAGAACATAAAACAAAAGACTTTTTGCCAATTCCAAAACTTGAGAAAAGATCGATTTGCTTAATGAAATTTTACACAGAATTGTTTACTGTATGAAATACTTATAATCACGGCTTGATTTCTGACGGAACGCGACGAAAGGACGTTCCAGGACCTCGGGAATAATTGTTAAATTATATTATAAATATATAACTGTTTCCATTAAATTAATAGTTAATTTGAGGCATGTTCCGGGACCTAAAATTTCAAAAATCAAGCTCTGCTTATAATAAATTATAAATAAATTTGATCAATAATAATAATAATAATAATAATAATAATAATAATAATAATAATAGGAAGAAGGAGACCAAAATATTTTAATTAAATTTAATTATTTTAAGGTAATAATATATTTTTTCAATCCTTCTATATGATGGGATTTTGCTGTGTGGGTGATCTGTGAACTTATAGTACTGGATATATCCAAAATTTGTTTCAAATTACAATTGAGCTTAGGCAATTCTGATGTCTGTCTTCTTTTGTTTTAAGATCTCGGAATTTAATAAAAACTTCTTAAGCATAAAATGTGTTAGACAGAGCAGTAAGTTATCTGGATAATACTTGAAACTCCTCGGTAAATTAAATTAATATTTAACAATATTCACGCTGAGTAGTTTTATTCTGAGCGTATAAAAATCTTTTCAATAGCGTGGTAATTTACATTATTTCCCTTCTCCGTATTTGATAACGTCACTTCACAAACAACACTGTAAATCCACTTTGTTGAAACGCATACTTGGCACAGTTCGCAGTGACACGCATCGACTTCAGTTCTTGTGATGTTTGAATTCTTTGTTTGCTCGGTATATTTTCTCTTCGTCTTGGCGAGTAATAGAAATGTAAACTTATTTACTCTGTTTTATTTCTTCTGGCAGTTTCGCGGAAGACGTTTCTACATGGCTTTCCAAACAATTTTCAAATCTTTGGCAACATAGCATAATTTGTTACACTGTATCCAGACCTATTTCGCGCAGCCGTAGGGGGAAGGTGGGGAAGGGGCGGGGGGGGGCGTCGCTGAGGGCCTTTTGGCGGGTCGCGGAGCGGCGTGGGCGGCGCGGCGCGGCATCGTGTCGGCGCGCAGCGAACACGGCTCAGCCTAATCCGGCGCGTGTCAACATAGGATCCATTACCGAACGGGCTCCGAACACACGCGCGCGTCAACAGGGCGGCGACATCTCGCGGGGCGGCGCCGCGGTCGCCGGCGGGGCGGCGGGCAGGAGGCGGGGGGCGGAAGGCGGAGAGCGGAGGGCGGAGAGCGGAGGGCAGGGGGCGGAGGGCGGACGGCAGGGGGCGGAGGGTGGAGGGCATGGGGCGGAGGGTGGAGGACGGAGGGCAGAGGGTGGAGGGCAGGGGGCAGAGGGCAGAAGGCGAAGGGCGGAGGATGGAGGTCAGAGAGCGGCGGAGGGCGGATTGCGGAGGGCGGCTGAGGGCGGATGGTGATGGAGGGTGGAGGGCTGAGCGCTCGGGACGGGGAGAAACGATGCAACGGCGCAAGGTAGACCGTGATGGCAGAGGCAAGGAAGCGAATGGGTATTTGCTGAGGGAACTGACGGAGAGACGATCGAGAAGGAAACGGTTGACTTGGAATTCATGACGGAATGGGAAATGAGTTGGAGGAGTTGAGGAGAAGGAAATTAAATGCATGAAAACAGTGCGTGATGAACGGGAATATAAATGAGCAATACATTCAGTAGATTATATGGTTGGATGCGAGGTTGTATTGTGTTAAAAGTGACACTGGGAAAGTTACTCACGGAACACTGAAAAATGGATAATTATAATTATTGATTATAACTAAACACATTAACAATATAGAGTACAATAAAGACCAGAGGGATACTGGAATCCAAAGGGGCACCGTCAGATCGAAGATACAGAGATAGGGAAACCAATATGAATGTAACAATTATGTTATGAGAAGGAAAGTCGGCGACAACGACATCGCAATATCCGTGGCATAAATAACAAAAAACAGGCAGCTGGTTGGCAAATGCGTCAGTGAAGTGGAAATGTTACTGGTGACGATGGTTGAGGCGTCTGACAAAAGCAAGGCCAGGCAGATTGTCGTGTGGGGAGATGGCGAGCGAGGGCGGCTGGAGCGGGAGGGTCGGCGCTGGAACGCCCCGACAAGGCGGAAAGGGGGGGAAGGGGAATGGGTGTTCGGGGACGCGAACGGCGACGGCGCGGCTGGGCGGGCGCGCATCACGGGGGCGGCCCGGACTTTCCCCGTGCGACGTGCGACGCTGCGCGAGATCCCTCGCGGATGGAAGGCGTCAGGCGACGCGCGGCGCTCCGGCGCCGATTACGCGCCTGTCGACGCGCACGCCAACAAGTCACTGCAGCGCGGAATGCGGCACCTGCCGCCCGCCGCCCCGCCACCCCGCCGCCCCGCCGCCCCTCCGCCCCACCACACCCGCCGCCCGCGGACCCCGCCGCCCCCGCCGCCCCCGTCGCCCCCGCCCCCGCCGCCCTGTTATCTCGCAAAGTTTGCAATGGAGCATGTTTTATAGGCAGCTGTCAACTGATCCCTCAGTGCCTTACTGCTCTACTTTTCAGTAAGCGTATTCAAGGAAGGCGATGTAAGTTCTGAAGCCGTTTCTGATAAATAGTTACTCATTGCAACGAGTGTAGATACTTGCATTTGTACTTATCATATCAATTTAAAAAAATATTTTTCTACTCCCTTTGTATAATTCTGTCATTTGATGGCTGCAATCCGTTGCCTAATGATACTCATTACAATACAGATTTCATTATGATACAGGTTCTTGACCAATCACAGAGAAGTTTACAAGCCAAGTTTTACAACTTCATTAATCATTGAGAATCTTTACAATAAATGTGTTGTTCCATTGTGTACATTAAAATTGCGTTTAATGTTATATTATGATTGTCTGTTTTAATTTTATTTTATTATCAGTAATTTTTACGTGGAATATTATTTAAAATAAATTGGATTTTAATTCCACTCTGATCCTATTTGCCTAGTGCAGTGGTAGTGGTAATATTGGACTGGCATTAAGGTCAGATTGCAAGTTATTTTATGTTATATGTTGCTGCCGTGTGTTTGTTCTTAAAAAGCGGCCAATTCGTTATTGTGAAATGTATATCGAATCAGAGGATGAGTTGGCACCTCCAGAAATATGAGAAAAACGAAAATGGTGGCCTCGGAATTATTGCCGTAACTTATGTACTCTCTCGCAGGCGGACTGGTGAACCAAAGACACCTGCGGCAGGTAGGGTACCTGTTCGCTAGGTGGCCTTGGCTGAATCCTGCATGTAACTACCATGAAACGATTCAATGCAAAAGTTTAATTTATAAAAGTTACCATAAGTCATAGAAAAAGTACCGTATGAAACTCGATGTAATGGATATTAATACACTCGTGTGAAGTTCGCTCGTTTATCGCTCGTATCGTAGTATCAACACTCGTGTATTAATACCCTTCATTACATCATCGTTTCATAATGTACTCTTTTAAAATTGTGCAACTGCACTGTAGAAGAGGTATTTTGCGGAGTACATCTTCATAGAGTGGACTCTGTTTACACTAGAATATTAATTGTGGGAATGCCGGTATGTTGTTGTTGACATTATTCAAATATAAAATAATGGAAGTCATCTTTCTCAACTTAAATTTATCAAGAGAGCTTTCATCAACTGTCTAAAGATGTACAAAATAAATAAAAAGTATTAAAAAATAACGAAAATAAAGTATGTTAATTTTTAAACAATATCAAATTGTTCCGATTTCTTTTCTGAAATTTAATAAGAATATGTTTAACAACAGTACATTAAATTAAAATTTCAATATTATTATTTTAGACCGATAATGAGGGTACAGTCGTCGAATGTCGGCTATATTAATATATTTACGTTGACAAAGATGACTTCCATTATTTTAATAACACATTGTTTGGTAACAAAATACTAGTATCATCTCATTAACAAATATTCTAATTATGGAATTCTTCCGATATTACCGTTGCGAGCGTTTATCGCATTTCTTGTTACATTTTTGTAGCAAGAAATGAATATTTTTATTTGAAATCTTTTTCTACGAGAATCACATATTTGTTGAGTGATGTCATGATGTTACTAGCAAAGAAACTGAGATATCTCTCTGGCAGAAGGGTACACATATGATAAGGAATAATGAACTTGAAGCGAAGGTTTCGTGTCGTTAGGTTCTAGGACAGAAGGTCCAATATTCTGTGGTATATTGCCCATGAGATCTATTACACAGTCAAGTACATAGATCCATACGAAAGAAAGTCTACAAAATAACTTGTTCAATAGCACAAGATGTCCAAAGTTAGAAGTCAAACTCCAGGATGGCACACAGATTTTTTCGGTCGGGATGGCATTCCAAATGTCAACGCAGTGGTGTTACTAAATCAGTGAACAATGGTGAACAGTTACCGAACAGTGGTGAACTTACTCGTACTAGTTGGTTTCCTTATCTCCTCAGTTTATCCTATCTTTTCGATTTTGCCCCACCCTCTTTTCAGCTGCCACCTATTGACGCCTAAAACCATTTTCCACGTTTTTTCTATGCTTCCTCTCTCTAAAAGAGGAAATTGAAATGCGCCTGTAAGAATATTGTGGAAGAGTAAAATCTGGTCCAATGTGTACATTTCCATTGGAAAATTTGGAGTAGTTTTTAAGAAAATATTGGTTGCGCATTTCTGGAAATGAGCATTTTGAAGCTTATTTTCACTAAAGTATTCTCGAGTTTTCGAGAACCTTCATAAGAAATTACTAGAAGCAGTTGTACTCCCAAATGCGATAATGTATAAGAAATGCCGGTAATTTGAATATTGCCAACATTAGAGATATTTTCAAAATTATTTTTAATTTTCGAAAAAAGAAAATAATTCATCAAATTGGCATTTATGTCATGTCATTTGTCCATTTATCACTATTCGTGCAAAAAATTAAAGAGAAAATTTGGAGCCGTTTCCGAGAAAATAGCGTTTGAACGTTTCTGAAAATGCGAAATTTCGAGGTCATTTTCGCAGGAAACTTTTTGAGTTTTCGAGAAACTTTATGAGAGCATTTAAAACACTCATTCTGTAATGGATACGTATCGCCGGCAGTGTAAATACTAACGACATGGGAGAGACAAAAATATTGCGTATTTTTTAAAAAACAAAATAGGTAAAATGGCGCTTATATCATCTTATGCAGTGTGTTTAGCACTACAGTACACAGAATTTATAGATAAAAATTGGAGCCATTTTCAAGAAAATAGCGTTTGTGCGTTTCTAAAATGCGAAGCTCATTTTTGAGTATTTTTCTCTCTTCTTACTCTTCTTTTCTTCTCTCTTTCTCTTCTCTTCTCTCTTCTCATTTAAAGAAAAAATTTGGATCCATTTTTGATAAATTTTGAAAATACCCCACGGGTTTCATGTAAAGTATCTCAAAGAATTTAAGAATATAATTCTAAATTGCAGATCTGCGAATGGGACCAAATCTACATGATATATGGTATATAATATTCAGTTTGGAAATATCGTACGCGTAATTCAAACGCTAGTGCTGTTCACGGACGGACGGAAAAACAACACTTTTTGGTATCAGTAGACCCCAAACAGGTATTTCCGCTGAAATCTCGAAACGATTTTCTGCAGCATTACATAACTTTCTCTGTACTTCGCATATTACCTTGTATATACTTACTATGTATACGAGAAAATAAAATAGTAATGCGTCACAGCATGTCTTCCAATGGAAGTATTTGGAACACCTAAAAAAAAAAGCATCAGCAAAATAACGATGTCCTCATTATTCAGTTGCTAGTAGGATGAATGCAACACCTAATTACTAAGTTCTACCAAATTAATTAAAAGCAAGAGGAGGGAATAAATATCAAAATTATATAGATCGTGCAGTGATTGACGTATACCTTTGAGGTGCCGATTAAAACTCGAGTCTCTGCCAACAAGTGAAAGTGAAAAATGATTGACACGTAAACATTTGTTTTAATGTAAGTTAGTTATTATATTTGGTTAATTAAATGGTTTCATTTTAGAGAAATGAAAATGAGGACGGAGTTTTGTTAGATATTTCTGACAGAACAGAATAAATTAGACATTAGGGTCCGTTGCACCAAATTTAAGACGACTTTTGGAGAATAAAACCAAAAATAATTAAATATTTTTGATATTTGAGCAAAACTTTATTAGACATATTTTCGGAGACTTTCTATCATTAGTCTTTTAAAAAGTGACCTTTAGTCACTTGAACTTTGAACTCAACGATCTCTAACTGAAGCGAATATTTAAGCACGTAATTACACGTCTGCCAATACATCTCAATTTAATTGCACTGGCGCCAAAGGCAAAAGGCAATGGAAATGGGTTAACCTTGCCAATCTTCTATATTTAAGCAATCAGTTGAGATTAGTTACCAAGTCATTCAAATAATCTGTTCATACCTCATGAATTCATTTCTTCGAATCCAGGTACATTCGTATTGCATTTTTAAAGTATACTGAAATTCGCACCGGCAAAGGTTTTTCAGGTAATCAACTGATGTCACTGCAGTTCCTCTTACCAAGAGGTTCTAGGGTTAGAGCCCAAAGGTGGCAGAATTTTCGACAAGAGCTAGACAGCTGGGTCGAATTCAACCTCTGGAGAGGAATTCTAGCGGCCGGTTGCTCTGATCGGTAGTTTTCCTTGATTTCTCGCATCAACACGGACCGCGCGCGATCTTCCCTTCCTCTTCCTTGTCCTATCTTCATTCTTTAGTTACACACACACACACACTCACATGCATGGCACTATCACACTTGTCGGGACACTAATCGGGAACTTACAGCATGTCCCGCCTGGGGCGGTGCCTCGCTGTTGGGAGATGCCTGGTTGAGGAAAAGCCGATGTAGGTCAGCTTGCAACATCAGCGCTACCTCCCGCGCTAAAAATAAGCACTACACTTACTGGATTAATGACCTTAGTTGACGCGTTTGGGATCACTAATCAATCAATCAATTAATCTCTCCAAATTTGCCTCTTCGTTGATACTTCTTGTATTTACACAGTACACACACTTTCTCTAAGCGTGTAAGGTGAGTACCTTGCATCTCGCGTGTGGAGACTATCGGTTTGCCATTCGGCGCCGGCGTCTGTTTGCGAGGGAGCGTTCGGATCTCCTAATAGACAGCTACGAGGTGGATCGTGTTTACTCGCGACACCGCGTCGCGTCGGTCGGATCGCGCCAGATCTCGCGATTTACGGCCGGGGAGGACGAGGCGCGCAGGCCGCTGGGAGGCGCGGGCGAGGGAGGCTTAACCGCGAAGCAGGGCGCGGGGGCGGAATCGGGGAGGTTCCGACTCCACACGCCCAGCAGCGAAACTTGTTTGAGAAGAAATGAGGCCAAAGTCTTGTTTTGCGTACGTTTCTTGAGCAAAAGAAAATGTTTCAAAGGTTCAAATTTTTCGGTTGGTTTGCGAAGTAAGAAAGTCATAAAATAATGTTGTTTTTACTCTGATTAAATAGGATAACACAAATGATGGGATCATTTAAAAAAATCAGAAAAATTCTTTGATTGATAATTAATTAGAAGATTTTTGTAAGAAATGCGATTTTGATCCTCAATTTGTTGTGATCCCTGAAGGTTCTTTTAGACTCTCTGAGATTTTTTGGTTAGTTTATTTCTTCCTGCTGTGTTGTTCTTTCCTCTATTTCCCTTGATGTTTTCTTATTTATCTTTTTCTCTGTTTTAACGTGACAGCATTGCAGGTGGATAAATTTTCTGGTGGGATTAAAGAGGTAAGGGAGGGAGTATAATGTTGATCTTTTTAGCTACCCAAAAATGCTTTGAATTGCTCTGCCTAGATTTTTATGAATTCTACACTACTACAAAAAACAATGTCTTAATTTAGAGAGTTTATATCTCCTCTTTAAATCTAAGATTTTGATAAAATGTAACCCTTTTGATATGGAAATATTGTGAGATAGTATTGCCTTCTCGAATAGTAGGTGGTGGAATTGAAATATCAGATACATATAATTATGGGATTTGGGTTGAGCTTCTGTTTGCTTGGTAACTCTGATCCTCCTTGAATTACAGAAGTTTCTCTGAGTTAGACTAGGTTAGTTCAGTATTTCACTCAATACCCTGCCTCTGGCAAGTTCCGTTGGTTTGAACAGTGAGATACTGTTTAGAGTTAGAATATCAAGATTCCCATGGGAGGATTACGAAAAGTGAACTGATCTAATCATGATACAAGTGTGAGAAAGTTTTTGCTACAAACGTCTCTAAATAAGTTTATAGTAATATGTATCTTTCTTTTACAAATTTAATGCTTCCACCCTACTGGGAAAAATTCTCTCATACAGTGTATTCTCTTAATTAGATGTAAACAGTATTCTAGACCAGAACGAAATTGGATCCTGACAACAACATTTATATTGAATTTCATTTGGTAGATTGCTGAATAGTTATAATTGTATTATATTATCACAATATTATACATGATTAGAATAAACGATTCTCCCTAATGCCTCACATTACATTCCAATAATGTAATTTTCCCTATTCGCATTATGCTTCCACATTGAGCACTATTTTGTTACCGATACATGTACACTGTCCGTGGGACTCAGACAACTCTCAAATTCAAACAACGCATAATATGATCCTGGGCCTGTGATTGTTAAATCAAACGCGTGTTTGTTTTCGAACGTCTGTCAGCTGTCAAACTCATGTCAGGTGTCAAAAGCATAAACACTGATACAAAATATTGAACAAAAGACTCGATATATCGTGGCATCATCACATTGTACAAATTTTCCGTATATCATATAACAAAAACTGCATATAATTCATACTCGAATAGTCTCCAAATGCATTCTGTCATCTGTATCAACATTTGTGATGTAACAAATTACAAAGATAACAGGATGCTCCATAGCTTGAACAAATCGAGTAGGGGAAATGGACACTCACAGGAGTTATAAAGTAATACCAGTGACTAATTTCCAGAGATGTATTTACAGCATGGAATTTTTGTAGGTCTATCAACAATTGGTAGGTCTATCGACTAAAAAGGATCGTGAATACAAACAAGTAAAATTACGTGTGGATTGTTGAAATAGTGTATAGGGACAAGCTTTGTCGAATTTCCTCATTTGTCAAGTTCTTGCATTCACGTAAAGTCTGCTCGTTCCAAAGAAGATTCCATTGATTTGCAACACCCTCACGCACATTCACCCCTTGGGGCGCCTCTCTCAGCCTTCACCCTCCCTCCGAAATCCCCCACTTTCCTATTCCGCCCCTGGCCCTCCAGTGCAAGGCCTGCCCGACTTGCAACTTCCACTCACCCCGGAGATCTCCATTTCTGCGAGGGGAATCCCCCGCTCTCCGCCAGCGCGATGCCGCCCGCCGCCGCGCCGTCCTCACCGCGCCGAGCTTATCCGTCCGGTCCCTCGCGGACGCCGCCGCTGCACTCCGACCTCCCGCATTTTCCTAGATCCGGTTGCGCCCGCCTTTCCGTCTTCCTCTCACGTGCTCATCCCCGCGGAGATCCGCTCTCTTCCATTACCTCATCTTCTCAAAACGACTCCGCCCTCGCCAGCGTTACTTAACCCAGTCCCTACGTAGCATTCTCCTCCTACACTTCCAACACCCTTCCCCTCTGCTTAATTTTTCTTTTACCTCGTTTATCACAATTTTGCCTCGTTTCTTTCTACTATCCTTACATATTAGTTCGTTCCCATCCTCCAGTATTTATTTCAACTTTATTATTATTATTATTATTATTATTATTATTATTATTATTATTATTATTATTATTATTATTATTTACTTCTTTTATAATTTCTTAACGTCATCTCTTCTTTCATGTATCATCCTCATCGCTTTCAATAATCTTTTTCGCCATTTTCTTTCCGACCTGTTTTGATACGATCCCTTATTTTCTTCAACTTCTTTTTCCTTCTTTGCATCAATTTCATACCTCTTCTCTCGCGTTCGCCCTATCACTCCTCTCAGCCACCTGCAGACAAGCGCAGTATAAAAAGTCACCCCTCAGAGGGAGGGCGAGACGGAACGGGCTCGAAACGGCATACCTCAGCGCACAGGCGCCCGCTAAATCTGCCCGCGGGATCGAACCAGGTGAGCCGCGAGTCAGACGAATGGGGCGGCGCGGCGCTAAAGGGCGCGGGGGCGGCGCGGGGTGGAGTAGCGACGGCGAGGGTGGGAGACGAGGAGAAGGTGAAGGTGATGGAATATACGGAGACGAATTGGGGGGGGGGTTGGAGGCAGGGGTAGGACGACAGCGCAAGTGAGCGCGATGGTGAGGAATTGGGTGAGGGGAGGGGCGATGGATATGGGATGGTGAGGGCGAGGTTTGAGGAAGAGAACGAGCACATGGGTAAAAGTGAGGGCGAAATCAAGGGTGAGAGTGGGCGTGGACGAGAGCGAAACCAAGGCGAAATTGAGGGCAAGAGCCAGAGCACGGCGCTGACGATGGCGATGACGAGTGCGACTGCGAGTGCAAGTGAATGGCGACGATGCAGAGAGAGAGAGAGTGAGAGAGAGTGTGAGAGAGAGAGAGTGTAGGTGTGTGTGTGAGACAGACAGACAGACAGAGAGAGAGAGAGAGAGAGAGAGAGAGAGAGAGAGAGAGAGAGAGAATGAGAATAACGATGACGATGTAGAGCGAAAGCGGAAGCGAAGACGAGGGCGAAGGCGACTGTGAAAGAGAAAGCGAGGATAAAGGTGAAGGCGAGGGTCGAGCGAAGGCGTGTGTAAGGGAGGAAGCGAGGATGAGGATGAGGAGGAGGCCGAGGGTGAGGGTAATGGCAAGGACGGGAGCGCAGACGAGAGCGATGTTGAGAACGAAGGTGAGAGTGAGGGTGCGGGTTAGGTGAGGATGAGGGGACAGCGAGGGCCAGAGCGATGGCGATGGCGAAAAAGAGGACGAAGGCAAGGGCGATGGGAGGGCGAGGACGAGAGCGATGGAAATGGCGACGACAAGGGCGAGGTTGATGGCGATCGCGACGTCAAGGGTGAGGGCGGGAGAGAAGGCGAAGGCGATGGCGAGGGCCAGCGCGATGACGAGGGTGATGGCGATGGCGATGGCAAGGCTGAGGGCGGGAGAGAAGGCGAAGGCAAGAGCGAGGGCGGAAGTGCAGGTCCCTCTCCCCCCCCCACGAGGGGGAGGTGGGCGTGACGGAGGCAGCGGTGGGGGAAGGAAGAGGGCCGCGGAGGTGAGGGTGCGGGCTCTCGGACGGATCAACGCTGCCCCGATTTGTATTCCCGGGGCGGCGCGCGCGAAGCCCGAAGGCCGCAGAATTAGCTGCGACGGAGCGTTTATTGCGGCGCCTAACCGACTGCACAGGCGCGGGGCGGGGGGCGGGCGGCGGGGGGGGGGCGCGATTTATTAGGCGCCCTGCCCCTCATGAATACTCCTTGGTATGTGCTCACCTGAAGGAATGGTAGAGACAATGGTGGAATTTTTTAGAGAAAATAGTTGACAGATTCAACCTATTTCTGGGATCTCAAATGCTTTTAAAATTTTTATTGTAAATAAAAATGTAATATAATTACTACAGAATCTAATTGTGAAAAATTTGCATTCCCCATTTCGATGCTAGATTTTCATGAGAATTTCAATAAGATATTCCACGGTTCATTTCCTTTCTCCAAATTTTATTATTCCTGTTTCGGTAACCTCGGTAATTTTGCCGTAGTGTGATGGGACATTAGACGGTCAAATTAAAATAAATAAAAATAAGTTTTTTAAAAATGTGTTCAATCACAATAATATGGATCATCAGTATACGAATAATAAATATATAAACAATGGGTATTTAAGGGAAGTAGCGAATAATAAATAGAGAAGGAAAATAGTATGAATTGTTTTAATTATGAAGTTGTTATGTACACGAGAGGAATTTCCGTTAAAAAAATTAATTAAAATCAGAAGATTATAGGGAAACCGTACGTTAAAGAGTGAACTGTATCAGACGCCGATGAGCGAGTATCCAATCAGAAGAAATGTAGGCATTGGACGAAGCATATGGACGCAGAAGTACGAACAAGAAACGATATTGGGTTTAATATAGCGCACTGGCAAAAACAAGTGAGCGGCGCGTGTTATGAACTGCCGCAGCAGAAGCGCTCGTATCTTGATAGCGGTCGGAGGTGCCAACATGTGTAGCCTAAAAGAATTGCTCGAATTTTGGTTGTGAGAAGAGCTAAAACGAAGGAATCAGATGTGAGTGAAGAGACGTAAATGTTAATTGTCAAAAGACGTTTTGAATAATGACGAAGTGAAAGATACGAACTCGAATAGAGCAAGTCCGACGATACATTGGAGAATTCTGCTGAGGACCGGAAGACGATCGGACAAGCAGGCAATGGAACAAAAAGGGAAGTGAACTATAGATAATAATTATTCTGACGCGTAGGAAGACCAAGTTTTGTCCGTAATTTAAAATTTTTAAAGTTAGTATATTAAGGTAACATGGCCATGAGTGTATGGAAAAACAAAGAGTGCATGAACATGTAAGTAGAGTATAAATGGGAAAGCTGATTACGAAAGCTTTTTTGTGTCATTATTCACTGTTCATTTTATTTGTTGGGTAACAAATTGTATGTGTTATTCTTTCTGTAAACTAAGAATCAGAGGTTACAACGTTTGTATTTTAAAGCGTGAGTATGTTTAATTTCATAAAGGGAGATAGAATATATATTATTCAAAATTTATTAATATAAACCTTACGTAAAGTTCCTACGTATCCTTTAGGTAAAGTTCGTCGCCGCGACTCTGTACGGACGGCTCTGTCGGCCCTCGAAATAAATTTACTTGCGGTGGATGTCCTGGACGAACGTACGGAATATTGTTTATAGATTGAAATACAATAAATATATAAATATTATTACGTGTGGTATCAAATATCAAAACAGAGTTTCTAGGAATTACAGATTAAAGCGACATGCCCAGTGAGAGGCCAAGTGATGATATTAATAATATTTTATGTTTATAAATAAAACTCAGTTTGTAAAGAATAAAAACCCACCAGAATATCGATTATACTGAAATTTTAACAGAACAATTTTTACTATTTTATTTTCACTCTCAAGCAAACTTGGTCTTGTTCACTGAATAAAACTTCTGCCATTGTATAAAATGTTAGATATAAAACATTGTAAACATTATATATATATATGTTGATGAATATACGAAAATTAGTAAGCAGCAATGAGTAAATAAATCGAATGAATTGAATATTTACACACAAATCAACATTTACTATTCTTAACTTTAAATCGAACGTGCATTGCGAATTTTCTTTAACCATCAACAGTACTGAGTGTACAATGTATCACAGAAGGATCGAAACATTAGAGAAGTTTGTGAGAAAGAAAAACAATTAAATGTTTGAAATTCTATGTAGCTGACGATTATTGTAAATGTAAACTTACAGTCGAAAAATGTAAGGTCCTACAAATATTCAGCATAGAAGAATATGGCAAAAGCTACTGCCCTAAACTGGTTTACAACGTTAGACATGTGAAGACGTTTTGGAATGACATCAGCAAGTGTAAAAATCGCCGGATATTCATATGCGTTTCAGTATGTAAACACAAGCTTTAGCATACAGTGGCCGATTATGAAATTCCCAAGCACTTGAGTAGCAAAGCGCGGTTAGCTCAAGGGTTCGTTCATGACGAAAGAAATCTCAACAGACATTTTCTTCCTAGTCACACCTTCCTCTTCAGAAGTTTACCGTGAATGAACGAAAGCTTCGACTCACAATGTATACAGGCGGGTTCAGCGATCAAGAGACGCGTGTTGCGAGCTTTTTGGAAATTCAAAAGTTGAATTAACAAAGAAGTGTCTCGGAATATGCACAAAGGTTCCTTTTTAGAACACTAAAGCCTCTACTGTTCTAAACATAAAACACGCAAAAGACCTTTTATGCCCACAAACCCCTCATCTCTACGCTGTCGACTCGCCCACCACTCACCTACAAAAAAAAAGCGGACTACAGATCTACGCGTATTTTTACCCCCTGTGTGATTACGCGGTGTCCGCCCTCCAGACAAAATGCTAAAAACTTGTCATTTCTCGCTCGGTCGTACCGTAAAAATAAAACATCTCGTTGCACCACATGACAAATGTTGCTTTCCATATTTTTCATCGCACTAGCCCTCCCTCCGCTGGTACGACGCCCTTCATTCTTATGCAACGAGCGGAGCGACACCGTGGGCGCCCGCACGCGGCCCCGCGCCGCGCCGGACAGCTGCGAAGCGCAGCGCGGCCCTCTCCGCGCTGACGAGCGCGCAAAAAGCGACGCCACGCATTAATTCAAATACACCCGCGGCCAAAGCGGCGCCGCGACGGTCTGCAGCCAGGGGGAGCGGGCCGGCGGAAGGGAGGAGGGGCCGCACATGCGCACACAAAGAGCGAAACTGTGCGCAAGGAACGGAGGCCCAAAAACGCTAATTGAGGGGAGACACAAGAAAGTACAATGTAGGGGAAAAGGAGTCCGAAATTAATAGGTGACTGACGATAGAAAAAGGATGGACGGAAGAGATGCAGAAAACTAATGAGAACGAAGCCGCCTAAGAGATGCGACCTTAATAACCTGTGGCAGAAGAATTCATGTAAGGAAAGAAGTAACAAATGTCTGTCAAACAGAATTAGCAATAAAGTTACAAACGACAGAAAAACTGTACTGAAAAGAGTACAAAGAAAAAATGGTTTAGATGAGAGAGGTCAGATGGGGAATGTATACCTGTAAATTAGGAATGACGAATTTATTTGGTTAATATGAATTTTTATATTTAAATATACAATTAGAAATATGAAGAAAGGTAAGATAATGAGAGGAAAATCATCAGATTCCTGTAATAAGCCGTAAGTGAGAAGATGTATTATTGTAATTCATGACAAGATGCGGGTTGAACGAGCAGGCCGGTCATCCGGTTGGGAGACGCGCAGTGGAGAGGTCGGACGCAGGAGGGGCGGGGCAGTGCGACGTGGCGCGGGGAGGCGAAGAGTTCGAGCTCACGCGAGAGCCCAAGGCGATCTACAGATCGTCGCCCGTCCGTTCCTCGTCGAATTCCGAGGGGTCCTGAATGAAAAACCTTGTCGCGGCGCGCACGTGTAGACGCCACGCCCGAAGACACGGCAACTGGCGCGCGCGGCACGAACGGACACGAAAGATTGCGAGGGAAACCCTTGTCACACGGGGTGCGATTGGACCAAATGGTGAGCGACCTACAGTGAGGTGTAAAGAACCTCGAGTGACCCCCCCCCCCAGCAGGAAACAATTTGTAAAAAAGCCGGCCAAATTTAGTTATCTGGAGGAAATTAATAAATAAATTAAAAGAAAAATACACAATAATTAATAGATAATATATATTATAGCCTCTGGGATGGCTCGTGGGCAGCGTACGTTTCCCGTACTGTGGTCCCGGGTTCGATCCCCGGTCGAGAAAAAAATAGAAGTGGAGCTTTTATTTAAAATCGTCCCAGTTTCTATAGCTGTGTGACGAAGAAAAGCTCAAGCAGGTGGATCTCGCTAGTTTCGGTGAAGAGAATACATCATGTTCGTCTCATGTCGCTCTTACCCCCAAGCATTGGACTTTAACTAGGCCCAGGAATGGGCGACACCGGTAGCTAGCCTGCAAAGTTGGACCACCGACCCAATAACATCAAATACATACATATAAATTACAAATTATTGTAATAATAATAATTATAATAATAATAATAATAAATACAGTAAAAGAAAGAAAAAATAAGCAATCAGAAAACGAAGCTTTCATAAATGAAAAATACCCATTAAAAGTCAACACAAAAAATAAATAATTACGGAGGTTAACTAAAGTGTTCTAAATAAACGAATGTATTACTCTTGGAACTACAAGACAAATATAAATTATACTTTATTACATACACTTTTACGAAGTTCATTCATTTTTCTCTTCTTTATTTTACTTACTTTTAAAGAAATCACTACTCAAATTATTTTATTACTTTCTGTACCTGATTTCCTACTAGTGAATTTTCATATTCGCGATTTAACCATTCACTTTCTGGGTAAAGAAGAGTTGTCAGAATTTCGTTTGTTTGTTCTTTAATGTAATTTAGAAAATTACAGTGCACTGAAAACCTGCTGTTAAAAGGAAAAGTGAGAATAAGAGATGCCAGAAACGTTATTTTTAGAGAAACAAATACCAACATGGAAATCATAATAAAGAGCACAAAGTTAATTCGAAATGTTAACTGCCAAATAACTGCACCTGAGTAAAAATGTTTAAACAGTAAAGCGGTGATAAAGTCTTTGAAGTCTTTTTCATCTCTCATGGCTTAAATGACAAAAATACTTTTATCTTTTTATTCGTAAACAGTTCCAGTAACCAGAGAGATTCTTTATTCTTAACAAAACATATATGAAAAAATATTCTTTGCTCTTGAATGTTTTTAAATATATTTTGCCATCCTAGACAAAAATGAAACACAATGTAAATAACTACTATTAAAGTAAGACGTATAAATTGGTCTTCTTCAAAGAATGTCAACGAATGACCTTCGAACACAGTATTCGAATTCTCCTGAACATAGAAAGTTATGGAGATGTCGATTCATTTGGAACGATAGAGTGAACAGCAATGGAGAATTGCAGAATCATGTGGGTGTCATAATGAAGGATTCACATACTGACAGATGATGAATATAAAATAGAATCTGGAAGTTTTGCTCATGAAAGAAAAAAGGCACAGGGCGTTGCTACACTCGCAATAATAGTACTACATCTGCGTTAGACAAACCATGAGACAAATAACAAACAAAAAAATCACAAAAACTGCAGCTGAGGCAAAAAGTAGCATGTTTCCAGCCGTAAACGTGGATCCAATAAATATTCCCGCACAGAAAATTATTCCCGCAGCCGCATCTGCAGCAACGAGTTACGACCTGCAAATTCCGAAGTCTGTTGGAGAAAAGGAAGAAAAATGGGCGGCAAAAAGCCGCTCGAGATTCTGGCACGCGGGTTGAACGTCCAAATAATCAGAGAGGAGCCTCGTAATCACCCGCCTGGCCCGGGCCCCGGCCTCGGTCCCGCCCCCTCCTGCGCACCTGGGAGGGGCGGCGTGTTCAGCCTCATTACGGATGTAAAGTACTTCATCTCGGCGGGAAGTCGCGTTGCTCGTGCTGCCACCTCGCAGGTTCGTCTCCTCGCCGCGCCTGCCGCGCTGTCGCACGCCGTCTCCAGGGATGGGGGCGGGGGCGGGGTGTTGGAGACATGAAATGAAGACCTTGACCTCGGCTTCCGAAAAACACTCTCCTTTTGGAATGGAAATTTTATTACTTTTGTTTTAAATTGCGAGATTCGAACCAGCTAGTTTGCTCTTTTGGGAAATAAAGTTAATTGTAACTACAAAAATAGAAATAGCAGCAATGATTTCTGATGATGAAATAATTGATGGAGAGCCATCTTTAAAATGCAGATAGTTGGTTTTGTTAAATGTTTCTTAACAGAAAAGTAAAATGCGGAACGAATTTTCAAACTTGTGAAAATTCAGAGTAGTGGTCTAAGCTGCAATCTGCCATGCTAGAAAATTACATGTCAGTGATTTTTCACGTGTCTTTATTATCATGCGTTTCTTCGAACTGTTTTACAAGACACAAATAATTTTATAAACTAATACGTAGCTATCACGTTTCATAACGAAACAAATCGTCGAAATTTCTACTCACGTTGCGCTTTCAAACGTAGTGTAACATATTACAATTCATATAATAACTTTCACACTGTTACGTAGCGATGAGGTCAGACGCTAAAACATCACAAAGGGGCAAAAAGGAACGGAGCTTGTGCCTCTCCTCCGATGCAACTTCAGCAAAGGTCGCGCGTACACAGAAAACACCTCTCGGTCGCCTCCAGCGCGTAATCCCTCCGAAAGTCTCCGCTGGATGAGTGCCCCGGCGCGGCGCCGCGCCGCGCCGTGCGTCGCCCAGCCAGCCAGCCACACGCCGCCCGATCCTTTCACCGGCGCCCCGCGCGGCTCCATTGTCCCGGCGCTCGGCGCGCTCCGCTGCTGCCATTGTCCCGCGCCGCTCGCGCCGACGGTCTCGAACCCGGTGCTTAAGCACTCGAGAAACGGGGGGGGGAGGCGGATGGGATAATGCCGATTTCCTCCCGCCACCCAGCGGGGATCAATTCATTTCGAAAATAATTCCCAAGTCCCATTCGTCAGGCAGTCGATGGGGAGAAACCGCGCCGAAATTATCTGAAGCGCCAACTCCATTCTGCTAAGTGGAATCTCTGAATGTAAGTTCCTTCGGCGCGAGTACGGTTTGGGGATCAAGAGGCATCGGACTCGACTAAGAAATCGAGAAGCATCGCGCGCGCTCCATTTAACAAAGCGGTCGTCCCGATGCGATGCACCCAGAGGCATAACTCGGCTGTAGCAACAGTCTTCAACAAGACCCCGGGGTCCACGAGAGGACGTCGGCGCGGGTGGCCGGGGGAGGGGGAAGTTACCACTGTTAGAAGCGGCGACTCGCATTCGATCCGGGGGTCGCAACCGCAGGCCCCGTCCGCTCCCCTCCGCCCTGCCCCGCGTGCGTCCCCGTGCAGTCCCAGTGGCTGCTTGGAAGTTCGCGTAACGAGGGACAGAGGCGGGGGCGGGGCGACCGAACTTTGAACGCGCCCCGAGGCGAAGCGCTCTCTCCCCTCCCCTCCCCTCCCCTCCCCTACCCACCCTCCTCTCCGCGGTCGTTTATACCCGCCGCCTCTTCGCTCTCTCGGGTCTGCCACTCCCCTGCCGCCCCCTCGCCCAGCGCTGTTGATATCGTTGCACTTCTTAGGAAATGCGCGAAGTTTTGTACTCGCAGAATACTAGCCATCCATGTCCTATAAATATACTATCCTAGTAGCAGCCCCTGGTAACCTAGATATTATCGATTTCATACAAGTGTACGCTGCACTAACATATTTTACACGTTTCTTATCGATCTGATCAACCCTCTCTTAGCCTCCAAGCTAACATACTAGTCTTGGAATATCTATCAGTTTTGGAACGTAGCGATAATCGTCTGTTTGGCGTCGCCTTGTATAATTTCATTCATAGCTTCTTCCTTCTGCAGTCAGCAACCAATAGTGAAGCGACATATCCATTAATGGGTCCATAGCAAGCATAACATAGTGAGGTATCGTAGCAGTATTGGAGTCACGCTACAAGGCCCCTCATTTATGACACTTCAAGTGTAAAATTGTAAGAGAAATCAGAGAAGAGCGTGAAATGGTCGCAATAAGACTAATTCAATCTTACACATGTTCTGAATATTCATATTCATATTTATTTTCCTATCACTTGTCAGATGTCTCATATTCATCATTCGTCTTTTTTTTTAATAAAGAAAGTCTAATACTAATCAGAGCTACACGAGTTAACATAAAGAAGAGCACCAAAATCTCCCCGACATATGTAGTTCTTTTGTGGGAGTCGCCTTTGTTCAAACGCTTCGTCAACTCGCTTCATCCCCTTTGAGGCCGTTTGAGCGCAGACACATGTTCTTCGCGCGCGGTCATTCCGAGCAGCTCCGAGAGCGTCATCGCGCTCGAGGACGCGATGCGTTCTTTGTCGCCCCGCAGATGGCAGTCGCCGCCTCCGCCAGCTGCGAGGCGCGGTCGCCGCCCGGCGACCGCCTCCATCTCCCCGGGACACTGACCCCGCGCGGCCAACGCGCGCCGCCACCAATTCGTCAGGTATGGCGCGCGGCCGGTTCTGCACTCGGCGCATGCGCGAATGCGAAACTGGAACGCCCCTCCAATCGGGGCTGTTATGTACACCACCAACAAAATTAGAAGGTGCTGGTTGTGTGTGATCACGGGGTAATGACACATCCGTAATGCGCGTCAGCGCTGCTGAAATGTAAGAATTGAATACCCGTGGTGGTCCGCTGAAGTGATCCGCCTGTTGCTCACATTTCACTAGACTAGAGCAGATCTTACATTTAAGTACAATCGTAGCACATGCCTTCATGCTACATGTGTAGCACATCATTGGCGAGAGGTAATTGGCACCAACTTCCGAACTCTCATTTGCTAAAAGATTCACATGGATGAATTATTATATTTTGACTGTAGTTCAGATTTAAACGGATTGTTAAAACGAGTTCTGTCTCCATACATTCAAATTTAACTATTTTAATTCTTGAATTGGAAGTATTTGTTCATTGGTAATTGTGTACTGACTTTACGTTCATGATATGCCGGTTCCTTCTTTCATTTCAATGTAGGCACAATTTCGTTTCGTTCGTACAGCAACTCTGAAACCAATGCATCTTTGCAAATGACGTCTAATGGTAAGGGTAAACTATAGAATGCAGTCGTTTCCTAAATGATCTTAAGTGAATACATACAGAAGTACTTTTTTTTAAAATTGCGTTGAACAGAACGCAAATTGAGCACGTTTAAGAATTGTGACAATACTGTCTTCTACAAAGTGAACTTTAAGATAAGCTTTTAATATCTGTAATTTTTATAGGTACCGTATTTTGTCCCAACTAACAAAATCCCACCTTGATACGAGTAAAAGCTCGCAAGAGTTTAGTATAATGTTGCTGCATAAGTTCACGTTGTAGAAAGATCAATAGATAAAACAAAATAAAATTTGCCAAAGAATTTTAGGTACTTTAAGTGCTGCTACTAAACATGCAAACAACAGGATGCAACGTCTGTTCCTTCTCATAAAATATTAACAGCATCCTTAATACTTACAGCTTGGTTTCTCAGTAACGGTATCCACTCCGCAACTTTACACTGATTTATATACATTTCATAAACAATTCTTCACCTTCATCTGGTTTCTCGTTAATTTCTAGAGAATTTTTCCACCATAATATTGTAAATGCGCAGTTTTATTCTTTAATATGACTAAGTATATAATTTCTTCATACACAAGAAGCATATTTTGCATGTTAAACACTACTACTGTACAGGAAAGACACACCATCATTTTTACGACAATAACGACATCGTGGATGCAGCTTCGCTTTTTAACCTGCCAGATGCGAGCGACATATGAAACATCTTTCCTTTGATCTCTCTCGCCTCTATAACTTCCAGGATCTACGGAAGAGGTTGATTGTAATCTCCTTGAAACCTTATCATGACCCACACAATAAGAATGTTTGCAGGAGAGAGGAGGGCGCCACCGGCAAGAACGGCTGCAAATTGAAATTCAAGACAACGCCGCAAGACAAGGAAGATCACCGATTAACATGATGAGAATCGAAAAATATGGAGAGGAATCGAACTGGCACTAATATATAAGCAAAGCCGGATACGAGCGACGTCTACCTGCGCAGTAAGAAGAGTTTTGTATTTAAGTAGAAGAATTACGAAGAAGGTAAAAGAGCGTGATGATGAGAAACGACATGGGTAGCGAGGCAGCGAACGCATAATCATGTAGAAGTCAGAGAAGAAGAGAGATGGATGGCTTTGGTTGGTTGGTTGGTTGGTTGGTGATTCCGGGCGCGTCAACAGCTTAGGTCATTAGTCCAGTACGCCTAGTGCATGTTTTCTCGGAAGATGGCGGTGATATTCCCCAGCTGGATGGCGAGATCCGTCGTCGACCTACCGTCACCTAGTGGGGTTTCCCCCTAACCAGGACTCTCCCATAAGCGGGGCACCGCCCCAGCCAGGACAAGCTCTAAGTGCCCGACCGGTCTCCCGGATTATGTGGTAGTGTAGTGCATGTGAGTGTAAGTCTGTGTGTGTGTGTGTAAGGAGAGAGGATGGAACAAGGAAGAGGAAGGAAAGATCGCGCGCGCGGTCCGTGGCCCGTTTTTTAGGGTACTGTTCTGGCATTTGTCTGGTATCGATCGAAGAAACCACGGAAAACTACCGATCAGAGAAGCCGGCCGCTAGAATTCTCCTCCAGACAGTGACTGAATTCGACCTAGCTGAGAAGCTAGTGCCGAAAATCCTTCCGCCGTCACTACTCGAACCTAGGACCTCCCGGTCAGAGACGCTGCAGTGACATGAGTTGATGCACTGAGATGGCTGGCGAATACTGTCAGTGCAGTGTGCGTGGCAAGCGTGTCTCTGGGGCCAAGGCGGTGGTTGTGTCGAACGAGCTAAGTAGCCTCCCTAAATACCTGTCGGGCGTCTCCGTGGCACCCGGGCGCCTTTGAGCCGTGGAAGCGCGCGCTCCCTTGAATTAGCCTGCGTCCTCCTCCGGCGCCCCCCGCCGCCCCCGCCCCCGCCCCGCGCGCCGATTCACCTGCCGCGATCGATTAATTAGCGCGCGGACGGGCGGGGGTGGGATCGGGGTGGGGGTGGGGGTGCGACGCGCGTCGCTCGCTCGCTGGCTCGCCCGCGCGGCGATAGACCCCAATTAGAAGTTGGTAACGAGCGCGCGACCCGCGGCCGGCTGCGCGACGCCGCCTCCGCCTTTGCGCGCCGCGCAAACTGCCGCCCCTCCCCCACGCCCCCTCCCCCCAGGCGGTGCCTTTGTCGCCCTCACGCGCAGGCACGGCGCCGCTCGCTATTTTCGGCGCTGCCGCGTCCCGCTCCCGTTCATTGACCCATCAACAATAGTTAGCCCCACGCCGCGCGCTCCAACTCGTAACTGCGTGTCCGAACCTTGTATCGGCGTTGGGGCCGCGTAGCTTGCTCGTTATGTCTTCCTCGTTGCTTCATTCCCGCCCCTCAGCGGTTTCAACACCTCTGTTTGCCCTAAATTGCTCTGTATCTCATTATATTCTCATTGGATCCCTTAGCGATTTTCTCTTCTTTTCCTTAAATCTTTGTGATGCGTTTCTAGTGAAATTTTACTTTTACACGGGAAAGCACATTACATTCCTTCGACACTATTATATGTCGGTATTTACAATGCTTCATTCCGCAAAAAAAACATGAAATAATATAAAAATATTGAACATTGATAGTAAAAATTTTCAGAAACAGACTATTTTGAAATCCCTCTCTCTTCAATTCCAATACTCTTAACAACTTAAGTTTCAAGAAACCGTCCAGAGAAGAACCGTTCTTGTTTGGCTAAGGACACAATGTTGCAAACAGGAAACGAAACTTGGTTTTCAAAAAGTAGTAAGTTTCGGAGACGACTTTCTATTGCGTGTAAGCCTCGTGGCTTGTTTGGCATCTTTCAAAGATCGAAGTCGCTACGCCCCAATTACTTGTGTGCTCGAGCCCAAAGATGTAGCCTGAACACTCGCCGCTACCGATATTGTTTACAACGTTGTTTTCAATTGCATACTTAGATACTTCATTAAAATGTATTTCCTCAGGACAATTTTCTAGTTTTCGCCGTCTCGGCCGGCATTGCTATCTCAAAGTCAGCATTACCGCTGATCTAGCAACGACTCTGACTGATAGGTGATAGGATCGGAGGATTTTCAACGCTACCTTTAGAGGTATATAGAATTAGCCCTCTCTCCAGAGGAGAATTCTAGCAGCCGGCTTTTCTAATTGGCAGTTTTCTGTGGTTTCTCTTTGTACTTGGTAAATGTCAGAGCAAAACCTTAACAAAAAGGCCACGGACCGCGCATCATCTTTCCTTCCTCTTCCTCGCCCTCTCATCTTCCCTTACCGACACCCTTTACTACACTAACACACAAGTCTGGAGACTGTATGGGAACTTACAGCTTATCACGGTAGGCTCAGTGCCCCGCTGGAGGGAAATACCTGAAGAGGGAAACCCCCCGCAAGCCAACGTGAGTCCGCGCTTGTCTTCACCAGCCAGCGATGGAGGAACACCGCGATATCGATATCGAGAGGAACACCGCGGAAAAAAACTCCCATTACATAAAGGTGACTAATGACCACAGCAGTTTAGGTGCCCGGAAACAATCAATATCAACCAAAAATCAATCGTGCCCCGTGCCTCATCCGGCGTGACCCCGTCGTCAGAAGGCCGTACGCGGTGAGTGCGTGCGGTCGGCGCGGCGCGTTGGCGGGACGGGAATAGGCAAGGAAAGGGCGGGGAATGGCGGGGAATGGCGGGGAAGGGCGGTGAATGGCGGGGAAGGGTGGGGAAGGGCGGTGAATGGCGGGGAAGGGTGGGGAAGGGTGGGGAAGGGCGGGGGGGAATGGCGGGGAACGGCGGGGGAAGGGCGGGGAATGGCGGAAGGGTGGGAAGGGTGGGGAAGGGCGGGGAAGGGCGGGGAAGGGAAGGGGGAAGGGCGGGGAAGGGCGGGGAAGGGCGGAGAAGGGTGGGGAAGGGCGGGGAAGGGCGGGGAAGGGCGGGGAAGGGCGGGGAAGGGCGAGGAAGGGCGGGGAAGGGCGGGGACGGGCGGGGACGAGCGGAGACGGGCGGGGAAGAGCGAGAAGGGCGGGGAGGGCGGCGCAAGGCGGAGCAAGGCGTGGCGTGGCGTGGCGTGGCGTGGCGTGGAGTGGGGGCACGGCGTGGGGCCCGAGGCGAGGGCAGGACGCGGCGCCCCCGCAGGCACGCCCCGCTCTTCCGCCGCATCTCCGGAGCCCCATTTCCGAGCGCGCGCCCTGCCCTGCCCTGCCCTGCCCTGCGCCGCCTCAGGCGCCGCGCGCGCCGTGCCTTGCCGCGGGACCCCTCGGCCGCACCATTATCGCGGCGACGCACAGGAAGGCTCTCAGTCGCTCCCCATTGGCCCAACCCAGGATTTAGTACGCGCAGGACACAAAACAGGATGCCCTACAGAAAATTAGAACGGTCACTAAGAAACTTCAAAATGCTTGCTGAAAAGCGCAATATTACAAAATGTTTTGATATTTTTAGTAATCCTGAATTGTTATATCCATCAAGGATTCACTGTTCGTTAAGAACAATTGAAAATTTGAAATGCAGACAACGATGGCGTATTACAACATTTATTCCAAGAAATGGTACCTATTTCTTGTTTATATA